>JAFIRS010004302.1:0-92326 GCA_018342105.1 Gonioctena quinquepunctata | reverse complement strand
TTTCCAGAAAGCCGATCTCATTTTGCCAACAAAACTTTATCAGGAGTAACCATACCATGAAGCACCATATCGATGTTTGGGTATTACCATCGCAATAACCTTTCCGGGAAAAAATACGGGGGTCCATTCCCAAAAACCCCAAAATTTGGGTTTTTTTTGTTTGTGCCAAGGCATTTCCCCCCCCATCAGCTGTTGGTTTTAAAGGCAATCCGACCTGTCCGGGAATACTTTTCCCCATTTTGGAGGGGCACCTAAACATATCCGAGGCTTTTGGGATTCTGTCCAAAAAAGGGCAATTCGTCTGTCGGTGATGCCTTACAAACTCGCCCTTGTCGGAACACCGTAGAAAAGTTGGCGATTTTTCTATTTTAAAATATTTTCATGGGCGATGCTCTTCTGAAATATCAACAATCGTTCCTCTTTGGCAGTCTCTTCGGAAACCCCGTCAAGTTCAGTCATCCCCCCCTTCGTTCACTTTGGAGCCCTCAAACATCATTTTCCCCAAAACTGTTCATCCAACGAACAGCGGGTTTTGGGAACTCATTCCTAGGGGGCCCCGAGGCATAAACCCAGAAATTTAAGAAGAACACCAACTCCTCCCTTTTTTTGGTTCCCCAGATGTTCTCTGAACATTACGGGATATCCCTTTCGTGGAACCAGAACAAAAAAAAAACAACAGTGTGGAATGCGATGAGCCCCCGTCGGGAATTAAAATTTAAGTTTTCCCAAACAATTTTAAGGTTTTATCATAGTTTTGTGGGGAAACGGTTTTTTTTTTTGGGGAGATAACAATACTCCCAAGTTGATTCATGTACGAAAGATCTTTTCATCGAGTTTGGTGGCTATCTTTGAACTCTTTGACTGCAAGCGCATTCGCCATTTAAAAAAGCGGGTAATATGAAAATGCAGCTAAGACTTTAGTTATCAATGGCTAGACAATACGGGTTATTACCATCATTATCAGTGAAAAAATCAATTGATGGTGCTTCATCAGTACATTCAACAGCGAAGCAATATAATTGTATCCAACTACGACGATGGTTGAAATGCCATGGCCGCCCACATGGCGGAAAAATCAGAACTTGTAGAAAGGTTAGGATAACGTTAGATCAACATTAGTTAATATAACAATAATTAAAAAATAAAAAATAAATAATCAAAATGTGTCTGTATAAAGAGAGATGTTCAACAATTCAACCTCTGGTGATCAACTTGTACTGACGAGAAAAAAGAAGCACAAGTGTCGCCATGTGCTATAGACGAAAGCAGTTCTCGCTACACGTGAGTCCTCATGTGAATGTTACATCAATCTTCAGGTATGCATAATGGAAAGTATAGAAACAATTTTTTCATTTGTAAAAAACGAAAATTTTCCCATTGAAATCCTCAATTATGTCAATTTGGAATGCAATATGCGCAGTGAAAAATTTCGACTTCCAGTAGAAGTCATTGCCAAAAAAAAATATTGGCATTGACTGAAATGAACAAACCGTGACAATGTTTCCATATAAATCTTTTTTTCCAGAACAGTCATAGTTGAGGAAACAGAAAGGGACTTTACACAATGGAATCATACAAGCCTTATATTTTTTGTTTGTTTCTTGAGTCCGAGGCAAGGAATATACCACTGAAATCGCACAACAATTCATTTGTACCCATAATTAAAGCACACAATTACAAAGCTCAAACAAATCTTGAGCTTTCATATATATTTCATCCATATCGATGATATCGATATCGATATCGATGTTTATCATATTGTTCTTGGGGCTGGAAAATTATTGTTGCGGAGTCTCGAAAATCCTTGTTTTATTTGTTAAGATAGTTGTGCTTATGATTTGCAGCAGTACAGATTCGACTTTGAAACTTATTGAAATTATTTGATGCGCGGCATCTAAACATGATTCTGAGGTTATTGATTCTGTTCAGGGTATACTAGCCCAGTTGGTGATAAAGCCGTTGTTGAACTGTTTTCGATGTAGTTTGGTTTGAAAGAGCGAGCGTGATAAGTGATGTTTCTTTGAAGAATATTGCCGCAGGTCTCTTCGAGACACCTGTTTGCGCCAGTCAGTCGTCTTCTTCGTGGTCAATTTCTTGGAGACCCGCAGAATCACTTTCCAAAGACTCGTTCATCCAACGAACAGCGAGGCTTTGGAACTCATTGTCAGGGAGGTGTTCCCCGAGGCATACAACCTCCAGAAATTCAAGAAGAACACCAACTCTACCTTCCCTTGTTCCCAATGATGCCTCTGAACATTACAGGATATCCTTTCGGGGAACCAGAACATAAAACAAAACAAAAAAAAAAAAATATACATTTTAGAAACCGGAAAATTTTCACAGAACTAAAAAATTAGGATTATTGATGTCGTACTCGGCATCTCAGTCAGAAAAGTTCCGGAAATTCCTGCCTGATAACGTGGGGGAATCATTGTACAGAGATTGTTTGGTCCTATCCTGATTTATTCCGATTTTCTATATCATACATAACGAAGAAAACAAGAAGTGGATACGTCCCTCTTCATCTGAAACCACCAAATTATGGGCGACTTTTCCAATGTGTATTCTTGGAAAATACTCATTCCGTAATATTTCAAAATATGGCGAGATTACTTTCAGATTGTGACCACTGCAGATTGAACCTATTCTTGGAAAAAAAAATTAATTTTCACCAGGCTTAATGCGGCATCAAATCTAGCTATAGATAGTTACGATATGCAATGAATTATGGCTAGACTATATGAGTGTGAATATTAGCAAGATGAGTGGATTGAAAAATTCCAATAATTTTATCCTTCAAACCAAGATGTATATAGTGATCATCATTTCACTAATATTGATGATTATGAAGTTGGCTAGAATCTGTATATCATATCAGAAATACATTCAATGTAATATACTTCCATTGATTATTCACAAGAAAGCAATGGGAAAAATTTGCGATATTCCTATTTGTTACCAGTTGTTCTATAGCTATTCTTGAAATATGTTACACTCCAGACTGTCAAACTTCCATAAAACTCAATTTTTTCGTCAATGTTCAAAGTTTGAGTTGAAATCTGTCGATTCCTCGTGAAAATATATGAATGAAATGGCCTTTTTTTTTGTCATGTAGGAAGTGTATCGATTTTCGATCAGGCTGATGTGTTCATAATTTCCATCAATAATTCTTGCGGTATTTTGCTTTCCTTCTATGATACATGAAACGTCCACTATTCAATCGAATTCATTCTGATATGTGTAGGTACATATCCAATCAAATCTTCTCCAGTGAGAGTGTAATATTATTTATTCAGCCTTTTTTTTAAAGAATAATAGAAATACCCGTAATTCCTTTTTATATATGTTCTGGTTCCCACGAAAAGGGATATCCTGTAATGTTCAGAGAACATCGTGGGAACCTAGGGAAAGAAGGTAGGAGTTGGTGTTCTTCTTAAATTTCTGAAGGTTGTATGCCTCGGGGAACACCTCCCTAGGCAATGAGTTCCAAAGCCTCGCTGTTCGTTGGATGAACGAGTCTTTGGAAAGTGATGTTCTGCAGGTTTCCAAAGTGACCACGAAGGGGTGTGATGACTGAACTTGACGGGTTAATCTCGAAGAGACTGCCAAAGCAGGAACGATTGTTGATATTTCAAGAGCATCGCCCATGAAAATATCTATAAAATAGAGACAAATCGCTAACTTTTCTACGGTGTTCCAGACAAGTGAGCGAGTTTGTAAGCGAGGCATCACCGACGAGACGAATTGCCCTTTTGGACAGAATCAATAGCCTCAGGATATGTTTAGGTGCCGCACTCCAAATATGGGAACAGTATTCAGGACAGGTCGGATCTGTGCCTTATAGATCATAAGCAGCTGACTGGGGTGAAATAGCTCTTGGCACGAAACAGAAAACCAAGTTTTGGGATGCACTTTTGGCAATGGACCTCACGTGATTTTCCCAGGAAAGGTTATTGCTGATAGTAATACCAAGCATCGATATGGATGGCTTCAGTGGTATGGTTACTCCTGACAAAGTTATGTTAGGCACAGTGAGATCGGCTTTTCTAGAGAAAAGACATGCTTGTGTTTTGTTTGCATTGAATTCTACCAAGTTATTAGATCCCCATTCGAGAATTGTTGCCAAGTCCATATTTATATTATTAACATTTCTTCCTCGTTCATTTCTGGTTTCACGGGCTGATATAGGGGCCCTGGAAGAGAAAGCGGTATGGAGGGTACTATCATCGGCAAAGCTGTGTACTGGACATGAAGTTGCTTTCAACAGGTCGTTGATGTGAAGTAGAAATAGTGTTGGTGCGAGAATGGATCCTTGCGGAACACCAGCATTTATGAGTAGAGTGTCAGATGAAACTCCATCGACCACTACATGGAGAGACCTGTTTGAGAGAAAACTAGCAAGCAATCACTCGAGGAATAATTAATTTTACATTTTCCACATTTCGATTATCATTGAATACAATGGAGCGAAGCCTACAATAGTGTCATTACTGAACTCCATCATTATTCCTCATAATTGATAAATGCCCAAACCAAGTTCATATTTTTGCACCAAATATCAAAGATCTTATAAGCCAAAAAACAATGAAATAGTAATCTACAACTGAAATCCTATAGCGCACTACCTCGATTCGAGAATCAACTTCTTATTTCATAAAAAATATCATCCTTTCAATTCAATTCTCACAATCGAGAAATTTAGAAAAACAACATCATATTTTCTATGTCAAAATATCGTAGAATAGAATGAAACGAATCCATGCATTAGTCGACAATTGATAATAGCAATGATCGAGCGTCAGTCAAATCGAGTAATATACATTCATATTTTTCCATATCTCAAATAACAATTGATATCATGAAGCAAAAACCTCAATAAAAGATAATATTGTCATTATCAAAGTTCATGTGTCACATATCAAATCCATACATATTCATTCTAATATATGCCCACGTCAAAAATGATTATGAAATTTGAAATTTGTAATTTTCGCTGACAAGTTGTTTAAAAATATTCCTTCTGTGATATGCAAGAGTGGTTAAAATCATACGAACTTTAGTGATTATGGAATTCATGTATTTTGATTATTGGGAATTAATATGGTTTTTTTTCTAATCCATAATAACAAGTTTAAGAATGGTTGCTCTGTTATTTCTCTTGGAAGATTTTGGGAATCACTTTTTGTAACATCCATATTGTTCCAGTAAACGTTAGTATGTCATATTGCGGTACTACTACTATTGTTGAATGTTTGATATTGCACTGTTTTTTGATAAAACCGCAGGATGTATGTACATGCAATAATGAATAATAATTTTGATTTGTGATAAAATTGACAAAAAAAGTGGACGCATATATAATTATTGGATAATGTACACTTGACATTTCATCATCGTTTTTGATTCCCATATATTTTTTTTCGCGGTTTTTAATCGAATTTCCGTGTAACATATAGCAAATTTATATTTTCCAGGAATAAAGTCCCACTTTTCATATCGGTCTTTATATTAATCATTCAACTCGCAAAAGTGTGATACTATATCAATAAGTTATGCAATATTCGATCATTTTTTAGTTAGAAATGCAAGTGATGACCTTGATTTTTGTTTGAGTAAGCCACAAATGTTCGAAAGAAATGCAAGCTCACTTCGACATCGAATCGGGGATGATACACTTTTACTGCAGTAGGTGGGGAGGAATGGGAGGAGATTATGTGATATTGATTTTTGAGTCAACTGAAAACCATTCGATAGAAATGCAAGATCACCTTGAAATCGAATCGGGGTGCGCGAGTGCAAGTGCACACTGCAGTATTGGGGGAAAGGGTGGGGTGTTGGAAAAATATTTATAAAGTGTAGAGTTTTTTTTTTACATAATCATTCTCAAGACGACGAGTAGTACGTGTGTGTGTGTTTGTTAAAGTTTATAACTACGATAAATTCCAACGATATTAGTATTTTGGAAAAATTACTTACTGCTGACGAACATGGCAGTGTTGAAGTAGCAGCAGCATCAAAAGAGGACGATGACATGATGGATTTGAATTTTGATATTGATGAATTCATCTTGATAAGTGCGGGTGAGGTGCCAGATCTGCAAGATGTTTTTATATCTCAATTGCCAACCAGTTCTCCACCTGTGATCTCTATTCCTGACCAAATCATTGAAAAGGATCCTGTCATCCAAGTTCTTCAGGATATTCAGGTCCAGCCTCCAAAACGAAAGAGGAGATCTACACTTGACCTTCCCACCGCCACCACTCGAACTCTAAAACAAGATGCTGCTTTGAACAGTTCGAAGCCGAGTACCTCGAAATCGTCGACATCGTCCTCCAAAGCTAAGAAAGATCGAAAAAAAAAAGGATGCATCTTCGAAAATTACATCCGCAGCCATTGGATCGCTAGCTTCGCATGTGCCACTGCAAATTTATACTCAGAAGAGAAATATTGCAAAACGTAAGATCGCTGAATCCAACAATACCATCACAAAGTGTGCTCAAGCTGATAAAGAATTAGATGAAGAAGTTGCAGTCGCGTATAAAATGGATAAAGAGATTGCTGAAATGCAAAAGAAGTCTGATGCCATCAAACAAAGGGTGGATGGGATAGAAAATACAACACCACCATTCGAAAGCAAGCAGAAATGGCTAGGCTGGAATCGTTCCAATCCTATGATGCAACGACATCAATTCTCGAAGAATGGCAAAAAGAGCTGAACAATTGTCTTTTGAGTGGAAGTGATTAAGTACATGATTTTTTTGTAATGTTGTATATGATTTTTTGTTGTTGTTGTTTCCTCACGATTTTTTTTTATATGATAATAAAACAAATTTTACAATATATTTTTTTCATTTCGATACCAAATATCATTGAATGCTAAACACTCGCATTTTTTCAATCTGTGAATTGTTTTCATTGGAAAAAACCTAGCCACTTGACAAACACTCTATTTCCTTTACTCTTCAATATATTCTCGGCCAACATTGAGATTTTGTGTTTTCTTCAATTCAACTTCATAGAAATAACATTGAATGAGATTCTTATCTATATGTCTTTGAGAATGTATGTTTTTGGATATGTGCTGTTAATTTTCACGATCTTGAATAATTCCGTGATGAAATTGGCTTCGAAACCTTTTTCGAATTTTAAAGTTATTACTTTATTTTCATATTTTCTATACTATTATTGAGTATTTTGAAACAAGCAGGATATAAACCGATTGCAAATCAGTCTGACGAATTTTTGAAATTGTAAAAAAATATTTTTGAAGTTATCTTTGCAAAAGTAGTTACTTTAGGAAATATCAATATAAACATTAATAAATATTATAAAATTAGTCTGGTGCATATTTGTCGGTATTAACTTTGTCTGGCAAGTTAATGAAGCGTCGCGATGCCATAGCGATCGCTAAACAGGTGCCAGAATCGCCATTTCGTTTTTAGCACAACTTAAACTAACGAAAAAATATTATTTCAAGTTTTAGAAAAATCACCTCTGAAAAATGCATATGATCTTCAGGGCTAGGAATTGCTTTTAGAAAATTGTTGTATATAACTGATTTTATTCTATGTCCTCTCAATGTGATATTTCTGAATGGAGCAATTATGATGAAATTGTTGTATGAGTTTCATAAACACAATTCTATATGGGGGAACTCATTGGATTCAGCCATATTTTTTCGGTAAAGAAAAATAGATACATTGATCAACGACAACTGTTTTTTAGCTACGTATTGAATAGCTTGTTTTTCAACTATGAAAATATGAGGGTTTGGGAGATTCATTAGAATTCGTATTTTTTTTTGGCTCCCCGCACCAATAATTGAGGAATTAATTTTTTCCAAATCTATTTTCGCAAGAGACATAGCGAATTTATGGAGATGCGTTTCCACTGATGAAAAATACACTTGACTTCTAGCTGATGAAGTTCTTTTGTTGACTATAATTCAACTTCTGATCAACAACGAATTCACGCACACATTTCATGAGGAATAAACCCCCACCACACTGAGTGTCATCGAATAAGACATTCCAACTAATCTTGCAACACATCAAGATTCAAGGACAAATTGGAAAAAAAATTGTGCCCATTTTCCAAATCTACCAAACTTCAACCTACATGGAATGATCCTCTCATTCAACATGCAAGTCAATATGTGCTCCCCTCTCACTTGATTTGATTGATTTGATATTCGAAAAATTCATAGTCCTATTACGCAGTGTCCAAGGTCATGCAAATCGCCTTGAATCATCGCAGAGTTATCGAAGACACTGAAAAATCAATAGACCTGTGACGTTGATGTTGGCTCGAAAGCCGTGCACACCCCCCCATTGATGAATCATCTCAGTGGTTAGGGTGATTGAAGAATATGAAAAGTAGACCTGTGACGCTGATGCTAGTTCGAAGGTCATGCACCACACTCTCATGCATACTGAAATGAATGCGCGATCCCTTACCCATCGACTAGCGTTACAAGGTCAACGAGAAATGAATCCCTCTTACACACAAGGTCATGCAAACACCACACTATCTATCACCAGGGCACTTCAATGTCAATGTACACGACCTTCAACCCCCCATCTCAAGGTTAGAGAAATGAATCCAAAACAAATGCAATGGGCTGCAATTGGGCGGCTAGGCGTCAAGGTCATGGTCAAGGTCATGGATGAGGAGGACCCAGTCCCGGCTCGAACCCACTACTCCTTGATTTTGATTATTTTGTCTATTGTTATTCCTGTTCCTATCATAATAATTATTATTGAAATATCTATTTGTTTTATTATTATTTTGGTTCATAAACCTATTATTCTGATTGTTTATATTTCTATTATTATATTGATTGCTTCTTTGATAATCATTATTGTTATATTGTGAATTCCTTTGTTGGTTATTGTTATCCCAACTTCTATATGATAATGTCCTTTCCAATCTCAATAAGTATTGACTTGGTGTCTCCATAGTTTTAATCTCATGCATGTTTATAACTCCAAATATTTCTTGTTTAAAATGCCTACTGATGTTACCTACTATTTCTTCCTCTCTCATAACCGGATCTAAATACTGTGCCGTTGCAAACATTTGGATTGCATAATTATTGTAATTCTTACTTCTTCTTTCGTCAAATTTTCCAAATTGTAACTTGTCTCTAATACTTAATTGTGCATTTTCCCCCCAATATTGTTGTCCTATTTTAGTTTCTAATTGTTTATGTATTTCTAAAAATTCCTTTTTACTTTCTTCTAATTTTAACTGTAATTTTCTTTCCATTCTTTCCACATTTTCTTTCACATTTTCTCTCAATCTTTCTTCTATGCTTGCTGTGTTTTCTTTCAACTCTTTTATTTCATTTTTCCAACTTTCTTTCATTTCATTCGTCATATTTCCTATTTTTTCTTCCCTTCTTTCCTCCATTTTTTCCATACTGTCTCCATTCCATCATTCATTCTTTCTCAATTGTCTTTCACGGCTTTCATGAACAGTCGTCTTGTGTCAACGTTCACCTGGCGGGCTTGATTCAGCTGTAAACTTCGTCCAGGTTTCATCCATATGTCAGTCCTGACTTAACTCGTACAAGTTTTCATTAACTTCTGAGGTTGGTCAACAATAAGAAGGGTTAAAAATTTACAAAAAAAAAAAATGTTTCATTGCTGAATTGTCTTCACATTTCATACTTGGAATTTCTTCATTATTATTCATGTTTCATGAAATCCATGAATTTTTGAAGCTGACTCTCCATTGTTGTACATTCACTTTTTATTTCACTCCCTCTCACATTTCTACTCTCTCCTTGTTCCTGATCGCCTCTCCCTCTACCTTCTGCACCTTCTCCCAAACCAACTTTCTAATCATCTCTCAAATCAATTTTTTATTCACCAATATTTAGCCTTACACGTTGGGACGCCATTCTGTTATGAAAAATAATTGTTGCTATTTTAACCCACAAATATTTTCACCCTGTATAAATATTTTTTATTTCGAAAAATATTTTCTCTTTTTTTTTTATTTGATATACTTTTAATAATTGTTATAATTTGGTAAGATAATTTATTGTTATGATTTGATATGATAGTTATTTTTGCCATTACTTTTGATGTCAATTTGTTATGATTGGGTAGAATGAAATAATTTATATTTATATTTGTATGTTTTGTAAAATTACTTCTTCCACCCAATACCATAACAATTTTATTGAATATATATGTGAAAATTTTATTATTTTTACTCTTGTAATTTCTTTTCTTACCACGACTAAACTCAGTTGGAAACGCCTCCGCCTCAGGAGTCGGTACTGGCAACAGAGCTACTGCCTGTCTTGATGTCATTCGAACTATTTCAGTTCAATGTTTATCGGTGAGATATTATCATATCATTGTGGAAAGTGAACCAAAAATTATCAAAAACAATTATTTCCTTATTCAGGAAAACTTATATTAACCTGGCCGGCGATAGATAACTTATAACTATGAGCAATTGATAAATTTTCATAGAATAATGAAAACAGTGATGGATATTGTAAATATAACCTCACTTTTTCTTTTGGGTTGGAAAACTTCTTTTATAGTTCAATATCAAATTATATGAAGTTCTCCAGATATACGAGTTACTTTGTAAAGTGATTCAGTTTGTGATGTGCACTAAAAGGGTTTATACCTGGAGCTGTAATGTCGCTAATGCATAACCTGGCCATAATCTGAATTTCTGTTTCATCCTCTTCTCTCAGGAACTCTCCATTGCAAAGGAACCATCCAAAATCCCGAAATCAGCTTGGACAAGTTTTCATGTTGAGAACAAAAAAAAGGTAATCTTCTTTTATCCTTGTATATTTTGTGTCGAAATTATCCAGTGTTTGAATTGGTTTGTTATTGTAGGGAAAACTACCTTGTCATTTATAAAAATCCTGAATTTCGTTCTCTCAAATTCTGTAGGTGGCTTCTTTCTAAAAATTTTTTCAATCTCCTCTTCGCTTTGTTTTCTCTTCTCTTGGATACCATTTCTGTTTTGTCATCTTATTTGAATTTTCAAAATCGCGCACTTTCTTGTCGCACTTTCACTAATTTAGTGTTATTTGAGAAAACTTATCAACTAACATATTTTACATTTCTTATAAACTAAATACAATATTTGATCATAATTATGTTTGACGTTTCTGTGTTCTTACTTTTCCACAATTTCAAATCTTTTATCTCACCATCTCTGTTCCCTGATTGGCTATTTTCATCAAGAGGTTTCTTGTTCTCCCATTGGCTATTTTAGTTAGATGCAATTTCATATACTGTATGTTTCAACCTTATAATTTTGTTGATCACATTTAATCCAGAATAATTTTGTAAGTCTAGACTTTTTGTTGTATTTCATACCATTATATGTTGTAATCTCTTCCGCAAATGCAAGAAAATGATTGCATTTTAGTATTTGCATATCTTTACCTATCAATATTATACGGAGGCTTCATAAAGGAAATAGTATCCCAAAAAAATGTAAAACAATATCCATGAGCTACTAACTATTGAATATTTATTATTTTCATTAATATTTTAAGAAATTATTTCTTTTTCACCTTTAAACTATATTACTGGTCCTTCCTAACATAATATATATATATATATATATATATATATATATATATATATACATTTAGCCTTCTAAATGTTTCGCTATGCGATAGCTTCTTCAGGTGGATATCATCATCATTTGTTTGATCTAAATATCCATTTTCAGTCGTATCGCACCAGAAATAAAGACTACAGGGAAAAAGGAAAATGAGATAATTTTTCCGGTTTTGATATTATTATGTACCCTTTGGTGGCGAATGCTGGGTATTCTGAACTGTTGATGCGAAACAGGAAAGTCCATGTAAAACTGAAGAAGAAATTGACAAATCCGTTTTCTTTTTCATATTCTTCTTTGTAATATAATGTAATGGTAAGTTTTATTCACTTTCTTCACTGTTTGCGATAATGTTGCTCATTATGGTTGTGTATGTAATCAAGTTCTTGCTTCTTTTTCTGTTAGTAAATATGAGCACATAAAGTTATAGAAAAAAAATCGTTTTTCTTATGAACAACATATAATGGGGCAACAACAGTGTGATAAATATTTCATCGTTCAATTTTGCCCACCAAACTAAATTGTATGAAGTTTTCTTTCAATTTTTTGTCAACAGATTCTTCAGCGATTTCAACGACAAAGTCAACGACCTCAAAGCGTGAAAGAATCAATTCAACTTAGAAATATTACTTCAACTTAGAGAAAAGTAACAATGTAATGTGTTTGGAGTAACATTGAGTTATTGTTCAGTGACATATTTTTTCAGAAAGAAAATTTAGAGATTTTCTTGTAAAAATTTATTTTATTCTTTTACATTTCATTTTATTTTAACAAAAAGTATGCAACTAAACATCAATATTGATAAAAATTCAACCTTACACTGAAGTTGGCTTCTAAAGCCGTCTTCTAAAAAATATTTGAATCAAAGTCAGTGAAATGAGTTGATTAGTCCAGAACAGGTCTGACAATAAATTGATTTGTTGGAAAATATGTAATAATGCAAACCACAAATAATTTGCCTATTCCAGATGAATAGAAATGAATCATATAGTTGGATTATTAAACAAAAATACCTAATATTGTTTTCCATAGACAGGCAAACATATTAAAACGGTAGAAATTTCCTTAGTTTATTTTTATGCACAATACCAAAAACGCAGTAACGTATCGTGACAAATTTGGTAATTTGTCCTTCTCAGAGCAGATAATTCACAGTTTTTACTTCCAGGGGAAGAGAAAACCCAAAATATGGAAAACAATATTCTGATACCTCCTCAAAAAAACATTCAGAGGTTATTTCGAAATACCCAAATATGCCATCAACAGAAACTGTATTCTTCAATACTTTGAGGATAAAATGTAATAAAAAGAAATGTCTAGTCTGCGACCCCAATTATCGATTTTGAGTCGACTTGGAACATGCATGATAAATTAGTTCGCAATATTGACATCGACATTCCGCATTTCCACTTTCTCAGAAAAAAATCCCGTTTTTGACTCAATTCGATGAAAATTTTGATAAAAAAAATCAATCCGATAACGATTTTGAGTCAAATCGTAGATTACACAAAGAATTTTTGTCACCATATTGAAAGAGACATTTTGACCACGGAAATCCTGGAAACATAATTCATTTTTCCGTCATAATTAGATATGTCAAGAATAATAACTCGAACCCACCCCCGCCATACATTTGAATCTTTTTTCCAGTCGAGACGAAGCTACATCTAACCCAATTTGCCAATTTCGTAATTTTCGACGGGAGTTCATTTGGTCTGCATACATGGGAACAATTTAAAGTAAATTATTATTCCTTCCTTCGGAGGATATGACATGATGGACAACTCATCGGTTACATGGATAAGCAAAAAAAATACATACTATACACAACAAAGAGCGCCGCACCATCAATTGGAATCATGTGGAACCTCCGATATCCACGCCAGTCAAAAAAGGGTAAAAATTGGCATCCAGCTAATTTTCATTGCACTATTTATACAGTGTCATTGAACACTATTCAATGAGATGTGGCAGCGCTCGCGTTGACTTCGTGTATATTATGTATATTTTTTTGCCCATCCGTGTAACGGATAAGTTGGCTTCCGATACATTTGGCAACATTCTTCATACCATTTTGAAAGAAGGAATAATAATTTTCTTTTAAAAATTTGTTCCATACGTGTATGCAGATCAAGATGCAAGGTTGCATTTTTTATTGATATTAATGTTTAATTACATAGTTTTCGTTGAAAAAAAATTAAATGTAAAAGCATAAATTGAATTTTCACAAGGAAATTTCGAGAAAGTAGTTATGAAAAAATATGGCATTGAACAATAACTCAATGTAACACTTCAAATACATTACATTGTCATTTTTTTCTAAGTTGAACTAATATTTCTGAGTTGAATGAATCCTTCGAGGTCGTTAACTTTGTCGTTGAAATCGCTAAAGAATCTATTGACAAAAATGGAAGGAAACTAGGTCTTGATACAATTTAGTTTGTTAGACAAAATTGAACAATAAAATATTTAACACACTGTTGTTACCCCATTATATTATGTTATTCAGAAGAGAAACGATTTCTTTCTATAACTTTATCTGATCATATTTACTCCTAACAGAAAAAAAGTATGAAATTAATTACATACACAACCATAAGGAACAACATTATCGCAAACAATAAAGAAAGTGAATGAAACACACTATTATCAACATTATATTCATTTATTTATTTTTGCGGTTTTCTTCATAATTCAACAATATAATATGTACGATTTTGAACAAACCCTATATTTTGAGTCGAAGATTAATTTATTCAACTGAGAATATATATACTATACAAAGAAAAATATGAAAAAAAAACGGATTTCTCAATTTCTTCCCCAGTTTCACATGGACTTTCCTGTTTCGTTTCGTATTAACAGTTCAAAATACCCAGTATTCGCCACCAGAGGGTACCATAATAATTATTATTTCGAAACCGGAAAAATGAACTTATCAACATATTTCTGTGTGTAGTCTTTATTTGTGGTCCGATACCACTGAAAATGTATATTTAGATCAAACAAAGGACACTCACATCATCAAATGATGTCCACTTGAAGAAGCTATCGTGATCGTAGTTTTGTAAACCCAGTTTGGAAAATAATTTAGTGAAGTGAGTGTCTTTTGTTTGCTTTAATACAGATTTTCATCAAGTATCGCGGCGTCAATTAAAAAGAGGGATATTCAGATGTATTTGCATACAAATTTTAAAATTCAAAATTGCGGATAAATTTTGTTATTTATGGTTTGATTGGACTTGAAATCGAATCCTGTGGATTTCAAGGGTGCGTATTAACCCTTTTTGAGAATTTGCCGAGTCAAAATAACGGAGCCAATATGGCAGCCGAATCAAACAATTCTGGTCCATTGCAATTCAATATTTGGGTGTTATGGGACTAGCGGATTAGTATATATCATTTAAATTCGATAATTCAAAATTATCGTATTCCGTGAATATCTTCTTCTTTTTTTTTATTAATGATGGATATATTTATTCCTATGTATAAACAAATCGTTGAGAATGAAAAACTGAAAAATAGAGGTGTGATTGGGTGTCCTCTTGCTCATAGAAGAGGACGAATGCTTCTCCACTTTTAAGGATTTTGGGAATATCGGTGATACTCTGGAGACATTGTACTTGTACCATGTGCCTGCATAAGGCTGCCTACAGTAAGCCGTGAGTGTCCGCTATAGACCGTTCCACTATGGTTGGACACAGCATATGAGTTGGAAAGACACGGGGCTACAGTTATCTGCTACATAATTACTCATATCTAAACCTTCGAGGGGGAAATCAATGGTGGCATTTAGTTTTCCCATAAATCTCGCATCGGCGAAAATCGTTTCAAGTGAATTACTAATATTTTGGGAACTTATGTATAGATAATGACTTTGTGCATTTTATCATTTCCTTACAATTACAAGAAGTTGGTTTCTCTTCGCCGTCTAAAATTTCTTCCTGGTAAACGAATCTAAACATTGTGAAAGACTGAGCTGTCCAGTATTCTGTGGAATATGAAGTGAAAGGTCCCAGATGGAGTCAAAGAGACAGAACAATAGCCACATGAAATAAATTCAACGATGATGTTAGTTGACCAACAAAATTATCAACAATTTTCCAGTTATCCATTCTAAGATCTCTTGACCAAGGCTCCTGTGCCTTTCATGGTCCACTCAATATTTCATCGATTTCTTTCGGGGTAGGTTTGGGCTTTTCTGTCACTCTGTTAACATCTTCATGAAGACCTCCCAATAAATATCTGAGGAATTCTGAGCGTCCTGCTGAGCGTACCCCATGAAACTAGGTGCAATTTTTGTATCTGGCTTTTAAGGAAACAGGTATTCACCACTTCATCAGACGAATTTTTCGACCGAAGATTTTTTATCACTAACGCAAATTGCTTTATCAAAGCACCCTTCATATTTGATATGCTTATGTTGATATCCCTCATATACTTGCTTTTCTCAGATACTCGAGCAACCATTTGGTGTTCGATAAACATTGTATAACGCTGTTCATGAAACAAGTCACAATATTTGTCTCTGAGATGTACGCACAGACAGAAAATCTGATGTTTTCAATGAATTAATAATTTTTGTTTGCCCTGCATGCTCCTTCATAGGATAAAGTTCATATTTCATTGATACACATGAGTCATCAGTTTTTCTTTCGGATTGAATAGCTAATCTGTAAAAAGGAACGATCAGAACATCATCCATTCGCCGTACAGTTGCAATTGAACGTGCTATCGGATTTTGACATTTCTCAAATTTAACTCAAGACATAATATTTTGCTATTATTTTCGAAGTGAATTAGTAGAGAGCTTAAAACCAAAGTAAGTTTTGTCTACATACATGTGTTGTTTTGTTCGATAGATGAGTGGACTTTCGTATTTTTCAGAGGTATAGCAGCCAGTTGTCTTAGGAGAGTTTGCGCCCAAGTCAGTCTAGACCGACAAGTGTATGACTTCGGAGTGCTGCTTGGGTTTGATTGATATAGATCTTTGCCCCTGAAGCCTCTTCGAAGCATTAGTGGGCGCAAATTATTATTAATGTCTAGGGATTTTGAGAGTTCAAAACTAGAACCATCATATACTATACTGATGCATTCCTTTCTAGTTGAGGCAAGTTCGTTGTGAATATATGGTGTTTATATATGGTGGATTATACAGTGCTAGTCAAAAGTCCCCTCCCCCCCTCGTATCTTTTGAACGGGTATACTTATAATAATGAAATTTGGAGGGTGGAAATAAACGGATGTAGGCTTCTCAACTGGTCATAACAGGTGACGCAATAGTCATAAATGACGTCACAAGGCCACTGTGACCAATAATTTTAAATGGGACCCTATGGCAAGTGACAGCTCGTTTGAAAGGTATTGAAAATATCTATTCAGTCATACCAATTTTGTTTGGGTTTCGGCTGATTTTGATTGATAAATTGAAGAAATACGAAAATTATAGTTTCGTTTATTTCCACCCTCCAAATTTCATCATTATAAGTATACCCGTTCAAAAGATACGAGGGGGGGAGGGGACTTTTGACTAGCACTGTATAACCACTTCATGATTCACTTCAAAGTCGTGCATAGCTGGCATAATATCTGATGGTTTGTACCAGGCTTCTAGGGGAATATTTTCCAGAAGCTTCAGATGGGATTATTCTCTAATTTTCCAATCAAGCTTAGTGCTTAGGACTGCCGAAAAGTGCTCTGGAGCACTGCAGCACTTTTCGGGATTACTAGGCACTAAGCCTTTTCGTAAAATACTCGAAGCACTAAGCACTGGTACAAAAAAATGCTCGGGAGCACAAAAGTGCCTTATGAGATTTCATAAGCACTGAGCACAGTGCTTTGGGACAGCTCTGAGTACAAGTACGTAGATTCCTATTTTTTTAATGACCTCTATTCCTATGTGAAAAATTTCACGTAATGACAAAACGACGAGAACTAAATGGTCCGTTAATAGCTGACATACTGTTAGCGACAGTTCGACGAAACCATCGTGGAATTCATTAGTGAAGAGCCCAGTCGAGATGTCACTAGAAGTACAGTACAAAAGCCATACACTGTTGAAAGAGTATTTTTTCAGTTTATTGTTGGTTTTATGATGTACGAGAGTCAATATATGTAGTGGCGCCAAAATACAGCCCGCCCGGGTGCCAAAATATACCTCTGTTATTATCAAAACCTTCTAAATAGATACAGAAATACTCCTAAAGCCTTCTGGGAATATGTCAACAATGCTTGTAACATGTCCCGACCCAAAACGAGTATCAATAAAATACATCTGCCTAATGGATACATTGTGACTAACACGTTAGAAATAACCAAGAGATTTAATGAATAAAATACAACTCCCTAATGGATACATTGTGACTAACACGTTAGAAATAACCAAGAGATTTTTTGAACACTTTTTGTGAAAAATAAGCTGCAGATATATCTAAACCTGACAATCCCCCAAGAGAGGAAATGTTTTCGAAAAATAAATAAAATACTCAACGAATGAAACAGAAGTAGAAAAAAGCAATGATCAATTTGAATCAGAGAAATTGCGCAGAAACCCTGAACGGAATATCTACAGGAATGTTCCGGTAACCCATTAGACAAATAAATGCTTCCTGGACCATTGAGAGTGGAACATACATCTCTTGAAGAGCAAAACAAATTTCTGAGATAAAATTATAGGCCAATTTAAGTCATATCAAATATTGGGGATTATTAAAAAACTTATTGAAATAAGAATAGTTGATTTCTTTAACAAGCAATCTATAATATGGAAATGCCAATATGGCTACGAATAGAGCAAGAAGACTTAATACATCTCTCTTGTGTGATGCAATAATGAAGAAAAATTCGGATTTAAGAATTTTTGCTGAACTCTCGAAAGCTCCTGAAACTATATGTTCTCCTGAAAAAATTATTCACGAATATTATGAACTGGTCCCGAAGTAATAAACTGACCTTGATCGTTGGGAAAATAAAATACCTACCATTTTCCTCATGTACTACTGCCAAACAAGGATAATCTCTCTAAAGTCGTTCATTGAAGAAGCAAACTCGACTTTTGATATGATATGTCGAAAGTGTCACCAGAAAAGTAAGAGGTCTTCTTCCAAGATTCAAATACCTCCAAAAAACCCTAACTGTCCTCTGAGAACTATTTGTGTCCCAATTGTTCAATTTTATTATAGCCCAAGCAGAAATATATTATTGTTGTTGGGAAAAACTGGTATTTTGCAAAATGGACAATCAGAGTTATATAGGGAAGAAAATTACGCTTTCGGGTGTTTTAATTTTTATTTTTTGTTTTTAAATTCTACTATCTATAAGTACAGGATTTCAGTAGTACCTCTCTGAGATATATAGACAGTTCCATTTCTTTCAAAACCAGGATTGAATGATGGATTTCAAATACTCTGTACAGTGATTCAGTGAATAATATAAAATAAAATATATACTACAAAATATTTTATGTCATAATTTATATCCAATTTTAACCTATTTTCATATAGTTTTATGCTTCAATTCGTAGCTATTATTTGATCATCATTCACCTATTCATTGTGAAATTTTTATGTTCATTCATATAACTGATTTTCTATGTAGGTTTATCTTATTCTATTATCCCCATCATCATCATCATCATCAGTATGAAACAGTACTTCTGTGATCTATTCAATTTATTCCACAACTTCATGTAAAAAGTGACATATATGGCAAATTTTTGTGAATAAATATTATTATTATTATCAAAAGAAAATCCAAACAATAAGGTGATTCATTCTATCAACCATGATGCTATTTTGATACGTATCTTGCCGATGGAAATTAATTCGAAATAAAATTGTTATAGCACAAAGGTAGCGAATCAAGTTCTCCTCCCACTTTGTGGAAGTACCCTGATTCGAACAGAATCATGAAAATCAATGAGCTGTAACAAATTCCTGGATTATCCTCTTCTAACCGCTCTGGTTCCACCGTTGCCTAATCTGAGGAATACTTGATGATGAAAATCTTTTAAACCTGAAATCATAGAACTCTCAATCAGTACCTTATTGTTCACATGAAAAATAATACTGACATCTTAAAAGAGATAAGTTAAATAAAACTGAACCATAATATCCTAGAGTAAACTGTGTTATGCATTGACTTGATATGATAAATCCCAATGTACATTAACGGTGGCTTCATGATGCGAACTTGAAGACTTCTATAGGACTTTGATGGACCTGCCTATATGGATTTATGTATAGTTACCCTATATTTTCGAAACTGATTACATAACAGATATACAAATTCATGGCTGTCAAGCATTCTTGAGTTCACGTTCACCAAATATAATCGCAATAAAATAAAACCCGCATGATTCCAATAATAATCCACCACCCATGAAATAGTTATTTAATCAACAAGTGTATTAATTATGGCGATTAATGATCGAGATATTTTAACGCGAGAGCGACGCGAGCGCGATAATGTTCGAAATCATTAATCGCCATTTTATTTAATAAACGAGTTGATTACAAAAAGTCCGTCGACCTCGTTCGTGGAATCAGCGAAATTTTCGATATCTATTTGCTTCAACTAGGGGGAAACTTACAAAATTTGGATTTGAGAATACATTAATTTTGATTTGGAATTTGAATCATATTTCAACTAGTGTATGTTTAGTTGCCTATACCACAATGATGCATTAATAGAGAAATCGACCATAGGTTATTAATGGTCGATTTCGGTGAATGTTTGGCTGCACATATCATAAGCATGCATTAATAGAGAAATTGAACGTTAATAGGGATCGGTAACAATCGATTTCGTGTACATTAAACAGACTCATTAATACAAGGTCGCCGGAAATACAATTAAACATACTTCAAATACTATCTAGACGTCCAGTTCAATATGACAGTTGTTTTTGATATAATCGTCATTTTCAATGGTATATTAACTCAATTATTAACTAAGTTATAATGTCAAAACTACAAAAAAACTGAGATCAACTTACTCTAATGTTATTTTCTTCATCTCCCATTGAAGGTATCTGACCACCATCTCATCGCCTTCCCCAATCGGAAGAATGACAGGATGTATCCTATCTATATCTAACCGATATTTTTCTCGATCATCACTGTTCAACATTACGTAGTCAACGATGTCGCTGAAATCGTCGTGACGACCTTTCGTTTTACCTTCCTTTTCGTTGTCAGCTGAAATAGCCCCATTCTCGATATGACTAGTATCTCGAACGCTATTGAGGATCGACGTTTCATTGAGGAGACTTTCTTTGGACATGTTCGTACTGATGACACTGCAAAAAATAATTATTGAGCTATAACTTTGGGAAGGTGATATTGAAAAACGATGTGTGAAAATCATTAATGTGAGTATTTCTTTTTTTTGTCATTATACGTTTCCATGCTAATATTTCTGATAAATTGAGGAATCATGTGAACGCTCAAGAATCTTGGAGTAGATAGAGAATGTACATCTCATAATTCTATAATTCACGTGTCACTTTGTACATTTTCGACTGATGTGATTGGCTTAGATGATAAAAGTGGCTATCAAATCGATAATATTTCTATTTTCACCGCATGGTTCCCGTCAACTGTTTCTGCTGAAAATTGCAGACTGTCAGTTTGACGTTACAGTTATTTATGCACCAAGTGTGTTATATACATCCTAACGCCCGGAGGGTAACATTCAGTCCGAGGGCCTCTGGCCCGAGGGATGAATATTGCCCGATGAGCGTTAAGATCTAGTAACACGAAAAATTTATTTTATTCTAGCATTTTCTTTCTACTCATCTTCTTACAGTAGTCATGGCATTTGTTGATATTTTGACGTTTGTTGAATATTGTTGTCAGTGTTTCATTATATTTAGTGAATATCATTGCTGCTTTGTGTTATATACGTCTTATAAAAGTAATGGGAATAAATACCGATTTACCAAAAAATATCGAAGAAACGTTTGTTGAATATTGCCTGAGAAATCCAGGCCCTTATACGACAAGAAATACGAACTATTTATTCAATGGAAATTGAAAAATTAAATTATTGCCATATATGAGACCCTTGGCGTACTCTCAGGAATTGGTATGTTATTTGATTTTTCTTTTATTTAGTTTGTTTTTGAATGATTTTTCTATTTAAGTCCGAAAAATGTTCTCCAAATTCATTGTGGACGAAATATTCTATTTCACAATCTACACTGCTAGTCAATGAAAATACCGATATTTCCCATTTTTCACGGTTAATAGCATTTTTTTAAATGAACTCTAAAGGATATTTCTGGGCATGTTTTTTGAGTAACCTTCCACAGTCTTAAAATGAAAATATAATCAGGAAAATCTATACAAGTGTAGAAAGGGCAAACTAATTAGTTCACCCCAATAAGTTATTGCGTTCACCAAATTATATTTCCTATAGGAAAATGATTCAATTGGTCAATAACTTGTCGTTTATTTTGTATAGATTTTCCTGATTATATTTTCATTTTCAGACTGTAGAAGGTTACCCAAAAAACATATCAAGAAACGTTGTTCCTCCACAGAAAACCACATTCATTCAATACTAAAGGACATATTCCGAAAAAATCCGAAGTTTTGACAGCAGATCAAGTTCTTACATTTATTAGTGAAGCTTCAGATGAAAGTCATCTATTCTATATATAAAGTAGTTCTAATAATGGGTGTTTTTGGAAGACTCAGGAGAGATGAACTTGTGAAAATGACTATAAACGACATAGAAGATAAGGGTAGATGTTTGCTTGTTAATATACCGGAAACTAAAACCGGAACGTCAAAAGGATTCAGCATTGTGGAGGGGGAGAAAAAAGGGGGTTGAGGCTGGTCAGAAAATATCTATCCTTAAGACCCAGTGGAGTAAAGGATCTCAGATTTTTCCTCACGTACAGAAGCGGTCGGTGCATCGTCCAACCTGTTGGCAAAAATACTATGAGAAGTGTGCCTTCAATGATTGCCAAATACTTAAAATTGGATGATGCAAATGAATATACTGGACATTGTTTGAGAAGAACTTCGGCAACTCTTTTAATTGTGGCCGGTGCATCGTATGAAACTTTAAAAATGCACGGAAAATGAAAGGGTGCATTTGTGGCGAAAGGTTACATAGAATAGATCATATTTAATAAAAACAAAGTGTCAACAATGATAGTAAATTGGGTTACAGAATCACATGAATTTCCTAGCGGTTCTTTTATGAAAGAACTCCCAAGTACTAGTGGTCAAGTTTTCTCTTCTAAAGTTTCGATAAAATCCGAAGATTTCGAGTCACATAATTTTTCCGGAAAATTCAAAAATTGCACTGTAATTTCAATTATTGAAAAAAATTGGTTGTTTGACTCAGTTTGTTGTTGTGTATTGACTTGAAGTTTGTACTTGTATGAAATTTTTTCCAAATAAATAATTTTGTTCTAGCTTTTGCTTCATTTCTCCTCGTACAATGAGCGGACGTTATGGCCATAACGCCCGCTCATAACGCCCTAGAGCGTTATGAGTACATTTATAGCAAAACCCTATCCAAGGTAAAATAAACAAATAATAGAAAGTGAAAAATAAAGAAGTTTAGTTTATCTAATAATGTTCATTATATTCTCTCACCAAAAATAACTCGTCAATGATTATTCATCGGTTTTAAGTCACTGCTATCACCGATAATAATCATAGCACTATATTACCCTCGAGTATGGACTCATTAGTCAACTTATTATAACCTTCGACTTCTTTCTGGAATCTTTCGCTTCCAATTCCACGGCAGTTTAACCAACTCACTTTGTCAGATTGCTCTGATTTATCATCCAATTGAGAATAAATCTTAGATGGGTACGATAGACCAACCTGTTCAAAGTGCCGAAAAAGAAGAAAATTCACAGGATAATTATCGATTCGACATTTCCCGGAAACAATAGTTATCCATCTAATACGTTTTTCATCTTCGGGAATAGATAATAATAAATTAATATTGAATGTCTCCGTAGAATTCCATCTGATTGTGTAGTCACTAATATCATCGAATTCATTCAACGTATATATATATATATATATATATATATATATATATTTTCTTTAATTTCTTGGAATAAAGAAAAAAGAAAATATATATGTGGTCAAGAAACTAAAGAAAAAAAATATATATATATATATATATAAAAGAAGGGTAGGCTAGTGACTGGACTAGTTGGAAATAACTATGAATTTGAAATAAACTTAGTAGAAAGGATATTCCTTGAGGTTGCAGTAAAATTTTAATGGCCAGTGGAAGAAGAAAAACTCTTTCTTATTTTGTCAAGTTTTCGAAAATGTTTATTTTCATTATCAAGACAGTAAGGTGAGGTTAAGTGAAGAAGCGATCTTATCACCATTGTGTGATTGAGTATATTTTCAAAATTATTTATGAAGCACTACTAGTAATATTATATATATATATAAAATCAAACAATTGTAAAAGCACATATTGTTTAGGAACATAATTTAAACAATTTAAAATTTAAAGGGACAATTACCACATGGTTAAAGCATGACTGAAAAATGATTTTTCTATATAACACTGACATACGTAGATGGGATAGTTCATTCTAGAATATGTTACATCGATCGATCAACCTCAAAATATTTCACAACGAATTGACATAACCTATAAAGGCGACAACAGCACAATGACAGGACGGATCAGAGTCACAAAGCACAATCACAAAAACACCATGTGTGGTATTTTATTCATTTACTGAATTTTGACACGAAACGACGTCGGCGCCATCTGAAACTCTTGATAACTCCCTTTATCAAGTGGACTGTTGTCCCCCGGTTCGTCCCAATACATCTTACCTGGCACCCACAACAGGGTGATCTGATTTTTTGTGGCCAGTTGTCTAAGGTATAATTTGCAGTTCCCATTCCGTCTACAATCACAAGTATGCGTCTTCAGAGCATTCAGTGCTGCTTGGCTCTCTGATAAGATGTAGATTATTGACCCCCCCTGGAGCTTTTTGTATGATTCGATGTAAGAATAACATGATTCATGAAACGTTTATTAGTAGATAAGCTAAAGGTTCTGCCCATTTCCATCTGGGCCAGAACCCCTTAGCTCCATGCTCCTGTTACTCCCGCCATGGTCCCGCCTATTATACACGCCCTCTCGGGGGCCGGAGGTCTGAGACAGCGGGGAACTATGGGGTCATTTTTTCCAACCGAATATAGAAAAAATATGGCCCGTAGGTTGAGTGAGAAAAATAATGGGTCGGGGGGCCACGTCTGGGGTGTTAATGGTTCTAGGACCTTCCAACGGTCTGAGACAGCTGGGAACGTTATGGGGCGTTTTTGAGCCCAACCATATATAGAAAAAATAATGGCGGCTGAAGGGTTGAATTTCAAGATGTCCGTTAACGGGGTCTTGCCTGATGTGTTTATCGGTCTCTGAGTGTTGTTACTGAGGTTGGAGATAACTGGGGGCATTATGGGGCCCATCCATATATAGGAAAAAAAATATGGGGTTGTAGGTTAGGAATTTTAAGATGGTCGTCATGGAGGTCGAGTCTCTTGAGGTATTTATCGGTATCGAGAGTCTTCACGGAGGTCTGAGATGTAGGGGAACGTTAAGGGGTCCAATTATTCATAGAAAAATATATCGGTTTTAGGTTGGGAATTTCAAGATGCCGTTTTGGGGCCGACTCTTTGGGGTGGTTATCATCGGTAGACTACCACGGAGGTTAGATATGTGTGAAACCGCATTGGGCTCTAACATAGAAAATAAAATATAGTGGTTGTAGGTTAGTGTAGGAAAAAAATTTTGTTATGGTCCGAGGAGCCCCACCGGGATATTCAGCAGCCTGAGGTTGCCACTAAGGTCTGAGACAGCTGGCGACGTTATGAAGGCATGGGCATGGGCCGTATTGGAGCTTGGTCATTTTATAAAGAAAAAAGATACGGTTTTGGTTGAATTTATTAATCCTTAAAGGGGACCGAAAAAAGGAATAATATTGATTTATTTCATTCCATTTTAGAGTTTAAGCTCAGTTCATCAAAATTTTCAAAATGTTTGTTTTACAATATCATTATATTAATACAGACGAACTAACAGAAAAGGCGAAAGCCAATTATCATTACATTTTTCATTCAGTTCGGGCTTTTTTAAAGTTTTAAGCTCTAGCTATCAAAGTTAGTCGAAATGATTTTTTTACACTTTAATTTTTATTAATATAGGCAAACAAAGAAGGTACAAGAACAATTTTAATTTTTTCATTCAGTTCCCTGTTTAAGTTTCCCAAATCTCAGTAACGGAAAGTTATCAAAATTATTTTTTTACACTATTTTATCATTAAAAGGAAAAGAAAGAAATAGAAATTCAAATTTTAACTTTTTTTTTTCGGTTCCCTTTTTTTTAAAATTTAAGTCTCAGCCCATGGAAAGATGAAAAGTTTGTTTTACTACTTTTTAAAATAAGGCAAACGAACAAAGACGTACAAGAATGTAAATTTTAATTTTCATTCCATTCGGGGTTTCGTTTAAGCCAGTTCATCAAAGTTATTCGAAATGTTTGTTTTTTTCTACTATTAATTTTAGTGAAAAAGATGAAGGACAAAAAGTGATTTTAACATTTTTTAATTTGACTAGTTCAAGAGCTAAATATTCCAAGTAAATCGTTCCAAGAATTCTGCTGAGCCAGTTTTCAAATTAGCAGAGAAATTTTTTTTACTGATTGACGCAGACTCATTTTTTTGTTCTCTGAACCGCATCGTTCTGTTAGTGCCTTCCCTCTTTTGTTTTTTTTGGGGCATCTTTAAACCAAAATTAAAAAGGTTTTTTTTTATTTTTTAAAAGGTTTTTTCCAAATTTTGCTTCAATGGTTTTTTTTCAAAATTTTTTTGTATCCAAAAAGGGACTTTGAGTTTTTTTTTTTTAAACTTTTTATTTCGAGAGGGGTTTTTACTTTTGAGGGGGAAAAATTTTTTCCAAATGAGGGGTATTTTTTTTTTTTTGGTTATTTTTGAAGCGTTTTCTTTTTTTTTCAAAAATGTAAAAACAGAATTTTTTTTTTCAAATATTTCTAAGACAGAGTTTTCCAAATTTTTTCCCAATAAAGGCTCAAAGACAGAGCTTGGGATAGTATGGTTGGTTTTTGTTTTATTTTCAAACTTCATAGTAAAATTAGGCGGTACATTGTGATTTTCGTAAATCGAAGTGATATTTTCAGCATTCTCGTATATACCGGGGAAAAATATCCAAACTTTTTAATCACATAAATTTTTTTTTTCCAACTTTTTGTATATAAAGGGGTGGGACTAAAATTTTTTTGTATACAGAGTGATTTTCCAAATTTTGCTTCAATGGAATACTTTTTTTCAAAATTTTTTTTGTATGCCAAAAGGGAAACTTCGAGTTTTTTGTTTCAACTATTTCTTCATATATCGAGAGGGGATTTTACTATTTGTTTACGGGGATTTTTTCAAATTTTTTTCCAAATGAGTGGTATGTTTTCTATGCTTTTTAAAGGGTTTTTTTTGCATCAACTTGTTTTTTTTATTCAAAAATGTATTTAAACTGAGCAGATTTAATTTTTTTCAAATATTTTTAGACAGAGTTTTTCCAAAGTTTTTCCCAATAAAGTGCCCAAAGACAGAGCTTGGGATGGATGGTTGGTTTTTTTTTTTTCAAACTAAATGTAAAATTGGGGCGATACATTGGGATTTTCGTAAATCGAGGTGATATTTTCAGCATTCTCGTATATACCGGAATATCCAAATTTTTCTAATTCACATGTATTTTTTTTCAAATTTTCCGTGAACTGGACGAATTGTTTTGTCAATTTTTTTTAAATATAAATATATATATAAAAATATATATAGGGTGACATTTTTGAAATTATTTTCAGCTTTCTGTTTATACAGGAGGTGCTATAGCCAAACTTTTAATTCACATGCTTTTTTTTTATTCAAATTTTTCGTATATCAGGGGTGGACATAATTTTTTTGTATACAGAGTGATTTTGTTTGTTTTCAAATGTTCTCTATATGGGGTGGAAAACTATGATTTTTTCAAGTTTGAAGTATTTCATTTATTATCGATAAATATTGCAGATATCAACACCGTGGAGCTTCCATCCACAAGAAAAGGCAGCTTTTTCCACATTGACGCTGCACAAGTCTATGCAAGTTCCAGACTATGTCTATTCAATAATCGTAAGCCATCCACGACGGCTAAGGTAGAAGCAGTCTTCGAGTTCATCAAAGAATCGAGGGAGATTCCATATATATAGTATTAGATTAATATCATTATCACATATTTTCGGTTGATTACATTTTTCATTTCTTCTACACAACATGACGACAGACAGACATTAGATTCCAGTTTATTGACTCAGAATACAGGGTGGTGATGGAGGAAGAGGTAATTTTTCTATAACTAATTAGGTTTGTTCTGGTTCACAAATCCAGAAGTGTTTGGAACCTGCGCAGGACAATATGCGGGAAGAAAAAAACACAGACAATCCGAGATGGTCTTGGACACTTGGTTAAACCAGAACGCCATTATACCAAAGATTTTAATTGGCAACAGGCAGGCTACCAAAAATTTGAAATTTTTAAAAAATAATCTTCATTTCTTTTTTTATTTTCCAAAAAATTTTGCCATGCAGGTGAACTTTCATTTCCAACCTCAAAAAATTTGGGGAATTGGTTTATCAGTGAAGATGAGGATATACGAAAAATACTTCAATCGACCATATTAAGGATATTTTTGAAAATCAAAAAGATTATTCCGAAATAACACCAACCTAAATCAAAATCATATTTACAAAACAAAATTTGGTCGAGTATTCAAAAAAAAACGAAAAGAACAGTTTCATCTTTTTCCCCGAGAGCAAGAACGTTTCTGACAATTTGGCAGTCCGGGATCATTCATATGGCAAACCAGAACAAAGGACAACAATGAATTTTCCGACCGAACCAGAACGTTTTATAACCACCCGGGTTTTTTGGGCTGACTTTTAAACCCCAGAAAAACCTAATGATGGGGGTATCATAATTTGTTTCGACCTTTGAAAAAAAAACACGGCAGAGAGAGAGAACCAACTATAAAATATTTTTCCTCAGAGTCCCCCCTCGAAAGGGAGTTTTTGGTTCCTTCCTCTTGATTTATATCTTTTTTTTTATAAATTCAATTTTTTTTTTTTTATTATTATTATTTTTTGGTTGAGAAATTTTTTTTCATTTTTTCACACGACGAGGCTATAGAAAAAAATTTTTTTTTAATCATTGACGGGCCGAGCGACCCACAGAAAACTATATAAAAAAATTTAAAATAAAAGGAAAAAAGCTTTGGATACATTACGTAATTGATAAAATTTAAAAAAGGTAAGCAGGAAGTTTTTATTACACCCGAGGGTTGTGCTCGAATGAGGGTGATGGGGAAGAGGAATTTTTTCTATAATTAATGATCGTGGACATCTAGCTTTTGTTTCCCGAGAGAGAAATCTGTGTTTAGGAGAACCAACATAAAATATATTTTCCCGAGCTCCCAAAAAAGGGAGTTTTTGCTTCCTTAAATATTCGTTTTAAAAACATTAAATTTTTTTTTTTTTATTATTATTTTTTTTTTGGTTGAGAAATTTTTTTCTTTAATAAAATGATGGGGAGGAAGGGGGGGGTTTTTTTCTATAACTTAATGATCAAAAGGCATTAGTTCCAAACTTTAATAAGACGTTTCTTTCGTTTTCCAGTTAAAAGGGGGTTTCCCAAGAAAAATATAAATCCAAATGTCGTAAATAGATTCCAAAAAATCTTTCTTTTCGAATGATTGAGATTTTTCGAAATCATTTTTCCCCCGTTATATTTGTTTTTACAAAAAAAAGGGTCCATAATCCAGACAATTTTATAGGGGACGAGCCCGCAATAAATTTGGGGAGACGGAACTGAGTGTTCAACTGTCCACGAGTTCAAACCTCGAGAATATTCAATTTTCAAAAACCATCCACGACGAAGATATTCTTTTTAATTACACAACAAGTCCATTCATCCATACACAAAATAAAACCAACCGGGGAACTGGGCGAACCGATTTCACAAATCAAAGAGAGGAAAAAAAAAATCTATATTTTGTTTTGGATATTTTTCAATTTTTTTTAAAAACATGAATTTTTGGAAATTGCCTCTGGTGGGGGAATTAAATACAGGAGGCCAAAATTCCAAACAAAAAACCAGCCCAATGGAACGCGAAACTTGGCTAGAACATTTAAAAAAATAGTATTGACTATGTTTTAAGGGACAAAATTTCGCCAAATTCCCAGAAAAGGGACAAATTTGGGACATTTAAAAAATGTCAATTTCATTAAAAATTTAGGGGGAGAGCCCTAAGATTTAAATCGAGTTTTCCGGGGGGAAATTTTCCGGGGGAACGAATTTTAAAAGACAAATAAATTTTTCAAAGACGCCTTCAGCCTTTTAAACGAAGAACAAAACATGTTGAAAAAATTCCATACAAGGTGAATAATGTTTTTGGGGAATTACAAAATGGGCGCTTGATGAGAAAAACCGATTTAAAAAAATATCAAAAAAAAAGGGAAAGGGGGAAAATTTCAGGGGGGTTCAGGGGGTTTTTTGTAATAAATTGGGGAATTTAAGAATTTTTTTGGGGAAAAAAGGGGGGGGATTAAAAAACAAATCTAAGGAAATAATAATAGGTTTGGGAAAGGGGTTCATCTTTTACAACCCAAATTCAAAAAAGGCTTGAAAGGGGAATACCGACGACAACGAATGTTTTGATGGGGGTCGTCAGCTTTTTTTCCTTTGGAAAAATGCCCCACAAAATACCCCCTTGGGAGACCGTAAAATGGAGGTTGGGAAATTTTCCCCAAAATCTATAAAAAAAATTAAAACCAAATATTTCGGTGAATTTATTTTGGGGTTGGAAATATCAGCGAATAACGATGACGGGGATACATTTTTCCAACTGTACCGACGAGATTTAAAAAAAAAATTAACTCGACATGTTAACCACCAGATTCAAAAAAAATATTGGTTAAATTGAAATTACGAGGACCCCCGGAAATTACGAAGAGATGACGAACAGACAGACATTGATTCCTTAATGCGGTTAAAGACCTTTCCCATTGGGTTTGATCACAAATCAGCAAACAAAGGGAAACAACATTTGGTAGATGTTTGAATTATTTCCGTAAAAAATTGGGGAAAAAATATGTTGATTGTGAAAATCTCAACAAAATTTTTTAAAAAAAACCAGTCGGTTGGGCTTGTAAAGAAGAAAGGTTTCCCTTTGGATACTTGATTTTAATAGATTTTTTGGGAAATTTTTAGCGCAGGTTATATTTCAAATGCAATTATGATGAACTTATCATATTACGATAGCCATCGATGTTTATTGATGGAAGGTTGCGGGAAAATTAAAACCAACCCAACGGGAAAAAAATTTTGAAAATCATCCCCCTGTTTAACCCATTAGAACGGTTCCCATGCCATTTTTTTTGGGGAAACCTTAAAAAAAACCAAAAAAATTTGGCTACCATAACATTAAGGTATTCAGAGGTTGGGCCCATAATGCCCCATGAACCCCCAATACCAAAAAAACCCCTTTTTTTTCTTTTTCCATAACAGCGGCTACGACAGCCATTTCATCATTCGAGATATCGCGACACGAGACAGGGTGAGTCTTCTTCCAATAAACAAGGAAAAATATATATCTTTCACACAATACGACGAACAGACAGACGTTAAATTCCGTTTCATCGATTCTTTTCGATTCATGGGCGCAAGCCTGGATGAGTTGGTGCGCACGCTCAGAGTGGAAGATATCTGTAATACAAAGCGCGAATTTCAAAATTTAAACGATGAACAATTTTCACTAATCACGCGCAAAGGGGTATTCCCCTACGACTTTGTGGATTCCATGGAGAAACTCGAGATTACAGCGTTGCCAGATATCGATAAATTCCACAATCAGCTGAACGATTGCGATATCTCTGAGCATGAGTACCAACATGCCCAGAAGGTGTGGCAATCGTTCGATTTTGCAACATTGGGTGACTACTCTGACTTATACATGGAAACCGATATTTTATTGTTATGTGACGTCTTTGAGAATTTCCGGCAATTGGGTCACGACACTTATGGACTCGACCCCGCTTGGTACTTTACCATGCCTGGCTATTCGTGGTCATGCATGTTGAAGTACACAAAGTGAAAACTGGAGATTATTAAAGATGTCGACATTCTTTTGTTTGTGGAAAAAGGGATTCGGGGCGGTATAAGTCAGTGTTGTAACCGATTCTCCCAAGATGATAATAAATATATGGGGTATGATCCTCAACAACCCTCCAAATATTTATTATACTTGGACGTGAATAATCTCCATGGATGGGCTATGAGGGAGTATTTACCCCCTGGAGGGTTCAAATGGATCGAAGATTTCGATAATTTGAACGTTCTGGAGGTGTCGGACACTTCTGATACAGGCTATATCCTCGAAGTCGATTTGGAATACCCTGGAGGAATACATGACGAACACAAAGATTTTCCACTTTGTGTGGAACATCGAACTCCTCCAGGTTCAAAGTTACCTAAATTATTGACCACCCTGTACAACAAAGAAAACTATATCATACATTACCGCATATTGAAACAAGCTTTGGAAAACGGCCTTATTCTCAAAATAATTCACAGGGTGTTGCAGTTCAAATAATCGGCATGGCTGCAGCCCTACATTGAATTAAATACAAAATTACGCGCCCATTCGGAAAAAATAACTATAAATTGGCTATAAACAGTATTTCCGGAAAGACCATGGAAAACATTGGGAAGCACAGAGTGGTGAAAATGGTTAATAAATGGGAGGGTAGATATGGGGCGAAAAATTTGATAAGTAACCCGAAATTCCACAATCGAACCATTTTCGATGAAAACTTGATGGCTATCGAAATGAACAAGTCTGAACTGCTATTCAATGAACCCCTCTATATGGGTATGGCTATTCTAGATATTTCCAAAATTTGCGTCTACGATTTCCACTATAAATTTATATTGAAAAAATTCGAGATCAATCAGGTAAGTTGATGTACACGGATACGGATTCTCTCATATACGAAATTGAATGCGATGATGTATATAGAGATTTAATCGGGAAAAACTCTGAAAAATTCGATACGAGCGACTACCCATGCGAAAACTCGTACGGTATTCCGCAGGTAAACAAGAAAATTCCAGGTTTGATGAAAGATGAAGCGAACGGATGTATAATGACAGATTTCGTCGGACTCCGTTCAAAATTATATACTTATAAAATTCAGGGTAAAAATGTGTTAAAAAATCCAAAGGAGTCCGATATAATGTTGTGGAAAATAAAATTTCCTTTGAAGACTATGTTGAATGTCTTAGAGATCAAAAGGAAAAATCAACTAGTCAACGATGCATCCGTTCATATGCAATTTTAAAATTAATCCATTCGACGATAAAAAAACACTCATCCCCGGATCGGACGATACTTGCTTGGGGCCTTAAAACCCCCCTATAGAAAAATGAATGCTTTTTTTTTCCTCCACCCCAACCAACTTGTATTTAATAATCTTTTTTTCTCTTCAAATTTCCATTTATTGTGTTAGCGTGATAACCGAAAAATGAATGCTTTTTTTTTCTCCATCACTTTCCCTCTCTCACATAACCATTGTATATCGAATATATTCAGTCAATTTTGTATTATATTCAGAATTATTATTTTTATCCTATATCATTATTATCATTCATTATTATTATTATCAATTCTATCAATCATTTTTATCTTTTATTATCAATTTCAATTTAATCATAATCATTATTATTATATCCATATAAATATATAATCTATTGTTCATCTCAAAAAAAAAATGTATCAATAAAATGAGTGTATATCGACTTTGATTTTCATTTATCATACAGAAAAACTTTGAATGAAATGATGGCAGCTCTGTGTCATCACTTCATTCTATGTTTTCCTGAATTGGATAAAGAGATTAAGTCCAGACAAGTTCAGACAAGTTCAGACTTGTCTAAACTTGTCTGAACAAGTCAAAGAAACGATGACGTCATTCAGTCTCACCCTCGAACATCAGCGTTCTTTGTGTGAGAGTGACATAACCTCACTTTTAGAGAAAACACAACCTCAAAATTTAAATGAGGTGGAGAGGAATTCTAACCTTATTTTTTCAAACATAACCCCACAGTTAGAGAAAACATAACCTCAAAATACAAATGAGGTGGGGAGGAATTCTGACCTAACTTTTTCAAACATAACCTCACTTCAAGAGGAAACATAACCTCAAAATTAAAATGAGGTGGAGATTCTAACCTTACTTTTTTTAAACATAGCCCCACTTTTACATTACCTTCAAGTAAAAATATAAACTTATTTCATCACAGATGAAGCCTTGAATCAAAATTGCATATAATTATTCAAAGAACAAGTTGGAAACGAATCTGTTTACGATTCTGAGAAATGGTTGACGACACAAAAATTCATATAAAGCTCTTGAATGATGTCATCCCAGCAGTAACTTTCATACATTTCTCCAAAATCCAGTCAAAATATTTCATGAGTTGGGTCTCACACATTGAATGTTCCACTGCAAAAAGATCAATTTGAATGAATTCGATGGTTTCGAACCAAAAGAAGAGTGTCTGTCTTTAGACATTTTGAATACGAAATAGGTAAGTGAGTAAATTAAATAAAAAAAAGTCTGCTATTAGTTCATTGGAGGGAGCATTCCACAGAAAATACTTGACAGACGTTGAATTTCAGGATAAGTTGAAAATCTACTTAAAAATCTCTTTGGAATCTCTCAGTAATGTCACATTATGACCAGAATTGTAGTTTTCTCATAGGTAGAAAAAATAAAATTCAATGTCATTATACAAAACATAAATCATTTACAATGGTTGTTCTATATTCACTAAATACATATTATATTGTTTCGAGAATTTCTGTCAATTTCAGGGCTAGGTACTTTTTCCGTATGTTTCGTCGGATTTCTGCCAATTTCAGGGCTAGGTACATTTTCCGTATGTCTTGACGAATTTCTGCCAATTTCAAAGCTAGGTACCTTTTTCGCAAGCTTCTTCGAATTTCTGCCACTTTTAAGTCGCGCATGGCTTTAACGATCCTTTCGTCTGACATCTCAACGCTAAATGCTCTTGTTGAACGTTCTTCATGTTCTGATCTGTTCTGATCTGTCACTTGAGTGCCGACCCTTTTTCGTTCTTTACTCTTCTTTGGACTCCATTTTCTCTTGGGAGGAAATAATTTGGAAAATATGTTTATGTATTTCCATGATTTATTAGAGTTGATTTTTCCATCGGATCTTTTGTGTGCATTGGTTAGCATAGAATCGTTTTATAGTTTAGTATATCTTTTTCTGTGGAATTCAAAGGTTGCTTTTTGGTTAAAAGTTCTTTTAACCCGTCAGTCAGTTCGAAAGAGTCTCGATCCAATTTCAACATATTATCTTCAATAATCATAGGTTGTGAGCCTATATAATATTTTAAACCATTCAGATGGACGCCATAACAGTTGGAGTTAGGTACTAGCATAGACATGTTGACCCTTCAACGTCTAAACTGCAACTGGCACTCACTGCCACATCAATCATGTTTATGGAAAAATATATCTAGGTCAGTCCAACTTGGTTCAACCTCGGGCAACCTCGGACAACCTCGTGCAACCTCATGCAACCTTGTGCAACCTCATGCAACCTCGTGCAACCTCTTGCAACCTCGTGCAACCTCGTGCAACCTCGTGCAACCTCATGCAACCTCGTGCAACCTCGTGCAACCTGGAGGTACCTGGGGGTACTTGGTAGGGGGTACCTGGGTAGGGTACGTGGGGACTGGGTACCTGGAGGTACCTTGGGGTACCTGGGGGTACCTGGGGATACCTGGGGGTACCTGGGGGTACCTGGGGGTTGGTTGAGTGGTTGGTTGAAAACTGACGAGCCAGAGACAGGGTTGGCACTTAGCTTCCCTTGACACTGCGACCAGCTGGGGTCTATTGTATCACTTTGTCGTCAGTGGTTCCTCATTCAAACAGGTTTGTGCCTTTAATTAGGTTAAGAAGCCTGTTGATAGGGTTCTTCGGATTCATGCCTGTTTCCGGGCTGATCTCTCCAAAGGTTCTGTGTCGCCTACTACTTAGGGCGTCACAGTCGAAGATAATATGAGAGGCTGTTTCCTCCTCTTCATCACACAGCCTACACTCCACGGTTTTCCTTCGTACTCCCATGGTGTACATAGGGGTACCTGGGGGTAACCTCTTGACCATCTATATATATATATATATATAATATATATATATATATATATATTAATATATATATATAAATATATAATATATATATATATATATCCTCAATATCAAATATCGAACCTCAGCTGAAATCTATTCAACTAATTATGTCATCGCTGTGACGTCAGTCTTCATGTTGGTGTACGAGGGTCAGCCGTAAATAATATTAGAATCGTTCAATGTTTGAGGATCGCCCAAACGTTCGCCTCTCTTACAAAATTCTTTCAAAGAAATTCCATCTCCATGATAATGATGTTGGTATCCGCGAGACAGGTCGATACGGACAAATTGAATTTTTAGAGTATTGGAGGAGAATATTGGAGGGGGTCAGTGGTAAATTATATCAGAATCGTTCAATGTTCAAGGATCGCCACAACGTTCGCCTCTCTTACGAAATTCTTTTTATGATAATGATGTTGGTATCCGCGAGACAGGTCGATACGGACAAATTGAATTTTTAGGATATTGGAGGAGAATATTGCAGGGGGTCAGTGGCAAATAATATCAGAATAGTTCAATGTTCAAGGATCGCCACAACGTTCGCCTCTCTTACGAAATTCTTTCAAAGAAATGCCATATCCATGATAATGATGTTGGTATCCGCAAGACAGGTCGATACGGAAAAATTAAATTTTTAGGATATTTGGGGAGAATATTGCAGGGGGTCAGTGGCAAATAATATCAGAATCGTTCAAAATTGGCCGGTCATACGGAAAATTGAATTTTTAGAGTATTGGAGGAGAATAAATCTTCAGGCGAACGTTGGGCTCAAAAAGAAAAATGTTGGAGTCAAGTGCATTGGTCAGACGTCAACTTTCCCAGTCCAAGCTTATAGCTAATTATGGTTATGTTTACTGGAGTCTGTGAAAATGGGTGTTCCGCAAGGTTCTGATTTATTATTTTTTGTTTGAATCACCTTGGACTCTTCTGACACTTCTTGTTGTTGGTGCTCAGCTTCAGCCATGATGGTCGGGCAGGTTGATCTTTGACCCTTTTTAGAAAAAAATCCCTATATCTAGAGAATGGTCCCTATCTCCATCTCTCTCTAACACACAGGCTCTTATGGCAGTTTCCTGTAGGATTATGAAAAAATTCCCTATATTTCAGGTACTTTTTTCTCGAAAAAGTTATATTATGTTCCCCCCACCCATAACTTTCCAGGCTAATAGTCACTCGACATTTGTTGCAAGCCATATGAATGGTTGTCGTTATATACTTTGTTGTATGCATATGATTGTGAGCCGAAATAGCTCAGTTGGCAGAGCGTTAGACTCATAATCTAGAGGGCCCTGGTTCGAGTCCAGGTTTTGGCACAAAATTCATAGGTGATATAACATACATTACCAAATATAACCAGGCAGTGTATATGAGTGGGCAGGATCCAACCCGTATGTACTATGGCTACTATTGCGGAATTGTTCAAAAACGTCGGCTAGCAGTAAAATGTCCGTTTTCATATATAAATCGACATATTCACCCAAAGTGGCACAATTGGAAGCATTCCATACTCTATAATCCTCTGAACTCATATACATTAATGCTGTTCATCCATATCAACTATGAATTTTGTTTTTTGTTTTTTCGAAGGAGTTTAGCGCACCATAGTCGGTTTTCAATGTTTGCAGAACTTGCTCTTTTGTTTAATAGCATTGGACGCAGAAATTTTGTTAGGTTGGGTTGATTCAACAATAATTTCCATTTTTCCCATATTGATTATTCTTCATTTAACACCCATAATGTGATACATATGTCGCAGCGCTGCATTTTGGTTTTCCTATATCCCCATCTGAGAGAATTTTCAATGAAATAACATAACGATCTCCAACATCCTGTACATGTATAGAAAACATACATTTTGTGCTATTTCTTGATCACACGCAGTTGCTCTGAAGAAATACGTCTTATCTCTTCAACGTCCGCATCAATAATGAACCAATTGAACAAGGCAAGAGACTTTAATAATTTTTCACGAGCGCTTCCATATTCCAAGTAATACACGATGAAAAAATGGTGCTTTTCTCAAAAAACACAAATCGGTAGGGTGTAAGGTTGAACGATAGTGACACCACCTAGTGAGTAATACAATAACTAAATTTAGATAAATGGAAAATAAAAAATCCAACCTCTTTGTCATTGGGGAAAATGAGAAAGAAATTCGGTTGCGTAAAATGTCTGAGATTGACTGTACTATGAAATTTCGAATGGTGATACCATTATTGGCGTTCACAGAAACATAAAACTACGACGCAATTAATATCTCAGAATCAGTGGCGAGACATAATTCTCGGAATTGATTGTTTATTCAGGTGTTGGTGTTGGTCAGATATGGATTTCTGAGAAATTTGCTGACACCATTATCCAATTCTTGGAATTTTCCAATCGTTAGCTAATTCCGAGGAGCAATTGAGATGGGAATTCTTAGAATCGGCACGCTCGAACCGTGGGAATATTTTGTATAGTCAAGGTCAAATTATGATGCAATCATTTGCCGCGAAAAGTATATTCAAACATATCAAACGTCAGTGAATGGAGAGACTGACGGCTATCGCATGAACATTTTTTCTTTGTTAACGTTGAGCGGTCATATTTTGTTCTTTCTTTTATGGTTAAGTTCTAGCCCTCCATGAATGCGTCAGACATCAGCGGCATGCTCCAGAGACCGTTAAACGACCATCCAATATTGAACATTAGTGAAATTATTAACCTCAAACCGTAATTTTTCTATGGATAATTGGGCCCCAATGCGGCTTTCTCACATATCTCAGAGCTCCGTAGTATCCAAAGAGACCGTTAAACGCTCCAGACGGGTCGGCCCCCATAACGGATATATCATGAATTTCTTAACCTAAAACCGTCATACTTTTTTTTCTCTATGACTGCGAGCTCCAATACGGCCCCAATAACATGATTTTTTTACACTTAACCTACAACCACTATATTTTATGTTCTATGAATGATTGAGCACCCAATGCGGCTTCGACACATATCTCAGATCTCATATAATCTTCCAAGTGGAAAAAAGTAATATTTTCAATAACGTTTCCAGCTGTCTCAGACCTTAGTGGCAACCTCCAGAGGCTGCTGAATATCCCACAGGTGGGCGCTCCTCGGACCCCATAACAGAAATTTTTTTCCTACACTTAACCTACAACCACTATATTTTATTTTCTATGAATTATTGAGCCCCAATGCGGCTTCCACACATATCTCAGACCTCCGTGGTAGTCTACCGATGCCGATAACCACCCCAAGAGAGTCGACCCCCATATAACGGACATCTTGAAATTGCTAACCTACAACCGATATATTTTTTTCTATGAATGATTAGACCCCCCTTCGTTCTCATACATCTCAGACCTCCGTGAGAGACTCTCGATACCGATAAATACCTCAAGAGCCTACCTCCATGACGACCATCTTCAAATTCCTAACCTACAACCGCCATCCATTTTTCCTATATATAGATGGGCCCCCATAATGCCTCCAGTTATCTCCAACCTCAGTAACAACACTCAGAGACCGATAAACACCTCAGGCAAGCCCCCCCTATAACAGATATCTTAAAATTCCTAACCTTCAGCCGCCATTATTTTTTCTATATATGGTTTGGCTCCAAAACGGCCCCCATAACGTTCCCAGCTGTCTCAGATCGTTGGAGCAGTCTAGAGATCACTTAACACCCCCAGACCCAATATTTTTTCTCACTCAACCTAAGGCGGCCATATTTTTTTCTATATATGGTTGGGCCCCAAAATGACCCCCATAATGTTCCCAGCTGTCTCAGACCGTCATGGCAGCCCCCGAGAGAGCGTGTATAGCTAGGCGGAAGCATGTGGCGGGAGTAACCAAGCAACTGAATGCTCTGAAGACGCATACTTGTGATTGTAGACGAAATGAGAACTGCAAATTATACCTTATACAACTGGCCACAAAAAATCAGGTCACCCTGTTGTGGGTGCCAGGTAAGATGTATTGGGACGAACCGGGGGACAACAGCCCACTTGATAAAGGGAGTTATCTAGAGTTTCAGATGGCGCCGACGTCGTTTCGTGTCATAATTCAGTAAATGAATGAAAGACCACACAGGGTGTTTTTGTGATTGTGCTTTGTGACTCTGATCCGTCCTGTCATTGTGCTGTTGTCGCCTTTAAAGGTTATGTCAATTCGTTGTGAAATATTTTGAGGTTGATCGATCGATGTAACATATTCTAGAACAAACTATCCCATCTACGTATGTCAGTGTTATATAGAATTTTCGAGAAGTGTTCCGAAATAATTCTAATTATGAACAATTGTAGTGCGTACCAATTTTGTATGGTTAATTTTCTATTGATACGGCTCCACCGAGTTGGTACTTATGTATTTCTGTCCTATGAATACAAATTCAAAGTCGGTGCTTATTTAAAATGTATGTGGATAGTGGAAAAGTCCCAACAAATTTCATAAATTATAATTAATATGTGTTTTGAACGTTTCTTATTGCTAAAAAAGGCGGAAAAGGGGCTTTTCTTGATCTTTGAACCTCGAAAAGTATTTGAGAACGCGTTTTGACTTCGAATTCCTGTTCATGGGGCAAAATACCAAGCGGCAAGACTCAACTCGACGGATCCGTATCAACAATTAATTTGGACAATCCCGCTTTGCTTAAGAAGTTGAATTTTATATTATTTTCTCTCTTCAGGATATTCAGACGTGTCTCAGGAAAGAACTTAGGATGTTTTGTATGATATTCATCAAATGTCATGCATGAATGTCTACTCCACGAAAACTTTTTCAAATACTTCTTTTTCAAAATTAATTTGGACGGATTGATGAATAAAAAAAATATCAAAATTTCCCGTAAGATTATGTGAAGTGTTGGATAATCCACTGTTCAATTTACAGTATTATCAGGTAAAAAAAAATCTCATTTTTTGTTGTCTTGTGTGGCACTTCTATTTATTTTGAGGGTAGCCATTTCTTTTTCCTTTATTCTGGAAACGGCAAATGATCAGAAAAACTTGATTTGAATTTTTGACATAGAATTCATCATTGAGTAACAAATCCAATCACATGGTACGTAAGCCTCATCTCTACAGCTTCAGAGAACGAAGCGTCAATTGGTTCGAGTCCTATCTGCTTTTGGGCAAATTAAGAGGTGTTCATTATTTTGGCAGACAACACGACTATCTTATCGCAAGAACTCAAATTACCTTCATTAGTGGTGATATAGCTTAAAATTATGCAGTATTTCGGAATCCTGGAGGACTCCGTGGATTTTCCTAAAACCTTGTGATATTACTTAGGAATGATTGATTTGTTGAGGATATAAACAGGATGTTCATAAAATCAGATGTGGAATCATCTGCGACTGAAAGATAAACCTTAGTCACTATCTTCCATCGTTCAATTGAAAAATCCACGATTAAAATGAAGTTATTTTTTGTGAATGTCTAAACGAAAACAACTACTTCCCCAGCTAAAGCCACGCTGGACATTGAACTACATCTGATAGATATTCTGAAAAGGCCCTTACTCAAAAGAAAAAATCTGAAATTGAAAATTTGCATTTTCCTTCAGATAGTTATTTGGTTTTCTATTCCAGTCTTGATTAAGAACTCATAAAGATGAATGAGGCAAAGGAGAATGTTTTCCAGAAGAGAGTACTCACCAGAAATCATTCGTAACATTGACGCAGGAGAGACATCGCATTCACTAGGTCTTCAATACATTTTTGTCGACGAAAATCTATTTCATGCTTCCACGATCATCAGGAAGACCGGAAGAAATGGGAAACACATTTTCAAGAAGCAATCTCACTTTGCAAAGATGGAAAAAGTAAGACTCATTTCTTTTGGAGAGACACTTTGAAATTAGTGTTTTCTGACATTAAAACCTGTCATGGGGTATGATAGATTGATTTGTTGAAAATATAAACAGGATGTTCATAAAATCAGATATGGAATCATCTTCGACTGAAAGATAAACCTTAGTCACTATCTCCCATCGTCAAGATAACCTCTTGTGGGGTATTCATGTTGAAAAGGGAAACACTCTCAATTGAATATCGATAGAAAGATTTTTCTGTGAATTGAAAATTCCACGATTAAAATGAAGTTAATTTTTGTGAATGTCTAACAGAAAACAACTACTTCCCCGGCTAAAGCCACGCTGGACATTGAACTACATCTGATAGATATTCTGAAAAGACCCTAACTCAAAAGAAAAATCTGAAATTGAAAATTTGCATTTTCATTCAGATAGTTATTTGATTTTCTATTCCAGTCTTGATTAAGAACTCATAAAGATGAATAAGGCAAAGAAGAATGTTTTCCAAAAGAGAGTAACCAGAAATCATTCGTAACATTGACGCAGGAGAGACATCGCATTCACTAGGTCTTCAATACATTTTTGTCGACGAAAATCTATTTCATGCTTCCACGATCATCAGGAAGACCGGAAGAAATGGAAACACATTTTCAAGAAGCAATCTCCCTTTGCAAAGATGGAAAAAGTTAGACTCATTTCTTTTGGAGAGACACTTTGAAATTCGTGTTTTCTGACATTAAAACCTGTCATGGGGTATGATAGATTGATTTGTTGAAAATATAAACAGGATGTTCATAAAATCAGATGTGGAATCATCTGCGACTGAAAAATAAACCTTAGTCACTATCTTCCATCATCAGGATAACCTCTTGTGGGGTATTCATGTTGAAAAGGGAAACATTCTCAATTGAATATTGATAGAAAGATTTTTCTGTGAATTGAAAAATCCACGATTAAAATGAAGTTATTTTTTGTGAATGTCTAACAGAAAACAACTACTTCCCCTGCTAAAGCCACGCTGGACAATTGAACTACACTGATAAATATCCTGAAAAGGCCCTCACTCAAAAGAAAAAATCGGAAATTGAGAATTTGCATTTTCATTCAGATAGTTATTTGATTTTCTATTCCAGTCTTGATTAAGAACTCATAAAGATGAATGAGGCAAAGAAGAATGTTTTCCAAAAGAGAGTACTCACCAGAAATCATTCGTAACATTGACGCAGGAGAGACATCGCATTCACTAGGTCTTCAATACATTTTTGTCGACTAAAATCTAGTTCATGCTTCCACGATCATCAGGAAGACCGGAAGAAATGGGAAGCACATTTTCAAGAAGCAATCTCACTTTGCAAAGATGGAAAAAGTTAGACTAATTTCTTTTGGAGAGACACTTTGAAATTAGAGTTTTCTGACATTAAAACCTGTCATGGGGTATGATAGATTGATTTGTTGAAAATATAAACAGGATGATCATAAAATCAGATGTGGAATCATCTGCGACTGAAAGATAAACCTTAGTCACTATCTTCCATCGTCAAGATAACCTCTTGTGGGGTATTCATGTTGAAAAGGAAAACATTCTCAATTGAATATTGATAGAAAGATTTTTCTGTGAATTGAAAAATCCACGATTAAAATGAAGTTATTTTTTGTGAATGTCTAACAGAAAATAACTACTTTCCCGGCTAAAGCCACGCTGGACATTGAACTACATCTGATATATATATTCTGAGAAGGCCCTAACTCAAAAGAAAAAATCTGAAATTGAAAATTTGCATTTTCATTCAGATAGTTATTTGCTTTTCTATTCCAGTCTTGATTGAGAACTCATAAAGATGAATGAGGCGAAGAAGAATGTTTTCCAAAAGAGAGTACTCACCAGAAATCATTCGTAACATTGACGCAGGAGAGACATCGCATTCACTAGGTCTTCAATACATTTTTGTCGACGAAAATCTATTTCATGCTTCCACGATCATCAGGAAGACCGGAAGAAATGGAAACACATTTTCAAGAAGCAATCTCACTTTGCAAAGATGGAAAAAGTTAGACTCATTTCTTTTGGAGAGACACTTTGAAATTCGTGTTTTCTGACATTAAAACCTGTCATGGGGTATGATAGATTGATTTGTTGAAAATATAAACAGGATGTTCATAAAATCAGATGTGGAATCATCTGCGACTGAAAGATAAACCTTAGTCACTATCTTCCATCGTCAAGATAACCTCCTGTGGGGTATTCATGTTGAAAAGGGAAACATTCTCAATTGAATATTGATAGAAAGATTTCTCTGTGAATTGAAAATCCACGATTAAAATGAAGTTATTTTTTGTGAGAGTCTAACAGAAAACAACTACTTCCCCGGCTAAAGCCACACTGGACATTGAACTACATCTGATAGATATTCTGAAAGGCCCTAACTCAAAAGAAAAAATCTGAAATTGAAAATTTGCATTTTCATTCAGATAGTTATTTGATTTTCTATTCCAGTCTTGATTAAGAACTCATTAAGATGAATGAGGCAAAGAAGAATGTTTTCCAAAAGAGAGTACTCACCAGAAATCATTCGTAACATTGACGCAGGACAGACATCACATTCACTAGGTCTTCAATACATTTTTGTCGACGAAAATCTATTTCATGCTTCCACGATCATCAGGAAGACCGGAAGAAATGGGAGACACATTTTCAAGAAGCAATCTCACTTTGCAAAGATGGAAAAGTTAGACTCATTTCTTTTGGAGAGAACTTTGAAATTAGTGTTTTCTGACATTAAAACCTGTCATGGGGTATGATAGATTGATTTGTTGAAAATATAAACAGGATGTTCCAAAATTTATTTAACAACAAATTTACCGGTCTTTGGAGCAACAACTCAAATTTGTCAATTTTTGAAATTATTCAATATTTTGACCACTGTATTTTTTTAAATAAAATTTTAAGATTTTTTTCCATTCGCACACCTTCTCGAGTGTCATTTTGGGAGTAAACTGTGAAAATTTCAGATATTGATCTTGAAAATTTGAAGAAAAGCAGATCTTTAATTGATTTTATAGAAAATTTTACTTTGACGTAACTTCATATATGTACTACATATTCCTATTCATATTTTTTTCCACATTCGAAAACATGACACCTCGTTAGTACCTTTTTTTCTTCATTTAAATTTTTGTTAGTTTAATTTGATCAATTAGATCAAAAGTTATAACAAATTGAGTGAAGCGCACTCGTGGCTACGTGCTCCTCGAGCGATGCAGTTCAGTGACGCCGACTCACATTTTCATACGTTAGAATAAAAATCTGCAGCATACAGTTTTCATTTTGAAGAAAAACTGTATATACCTTTTTTATGTAAAATCTTCCATTTTTCGAATGGCACTATCAGTTCAAAAAAAATATATTCAAGATACTCAATAAACAATGTAATTTTGCAACGTATTTGTTGAATAATAAATTAAGCACACACCTTACGGTTGGTTACTTTTTATATGTTGTTCCCAACATCATCATTAATGTACAGTGAAAAGTTACCGCAGTTCCCTAACTTTCTGAAGCTAAAATCTAATATACATAGTATAATGACTCGTATATGTATAAATTATCTTGTATTTTCTCTGAAGTACATTTGCCCATTGTAATTACTTTTTTCAACTTGTGATTGTAATGTATCTAGTAATATTTTTATTATTACTTTTTTTATTAGTTTTTATATTATATATATTTTGTACACACATTTTCCCGTGAGATGACAGTCTTCTGACTACAAGTATTGGAAAATTCTAAATATAGTGGATATTTTCTTCCAAAAAGCCATGAAACCCTCTGTGACGGTTCGGAATTCACTAGGTGAAACCAAGATATCTTCATGGAATGAAAAGTCCACGCTTACTTGTGAAATTCATGTGTTTATTCAAAAGTTATAATTATCCTAAAAATAGTCATTAGCCCTATCGATCTTGGGAGTGTGCCTTATTCTTCCGAACAACTGCTTAGTTTAGATCGCCCTCCTCCGATTATCTCATGCGGGGTGTCACTGAAAAATAAAAGAGAAACTGATTTAGATTACTGTTTTCTCTCCTCACCTTTGTAAGTAGGGCTCACCTTTTTTGGATAAGTCATTCTAAGATAGCTGAAAGCAGCCTAGAATGTCGCATACCAGGATTAATCGATTTCTCAACTTCATCAACAGATTTTATGATATCTACAATCTGATTTTGTTCAGGTCAGGAAGATGTTAGAGAGGTATAGTTTTCCCAATATCAATTGCAGAAGCATGAAGAAGTCTTGCGGCGGAATCCTGTGAGCAGCAGTGACGGAGATAACTAATTTTATTCAGATATTTTAATATCCTAAAACGTATTTTGATCGGCACACACCAAGACCACAGACGCTACTGGTTTTTAATCTTTCAGAGCTATTAAAACACAAATATAACGCGTGATTTATGACCTCCCATCGTATAGACACCCCTGCAAGCATTGATGTCCGACTTGATTGGCCCAGACGAATCGGTTGTAGAACAGACAGCAGTCACTCAAGTCCACGTTGACCAGCGGGTACTTTGTGCCGACGGAGACTGTATACAAGTAGTATAGATTATTTTTCGTTCCGTTTCTTCGCATATACGCTCGTGTTAGCGAAGTGAGTTTTTATTTGCTCCCTATAGAAACAGCTTCTGCAATTGATATTGGATGGACTATAATAGTCCGGCAGAGATGGGCAGTGAATGGCTTGGTGATGTTTGTATCGGAAATATTAATGGAACAATGTCATCGTGGACATTTTCCAATCGTTCCAATTTTCCAAGTAAATGCATCGTTTAGAGACATCAGTCCACGCTCCTACCTTTTCTCCTTCCTTCGTGGAAATTTCCATGATCCCAAAAAGGTCATTTGACAAGAAATCACTTTGGAAAGATCGCCAGGTACACTTTAAGAAAAATCTGATTTTTGACATAGACAGATGTAAACATTGTAGCAAATTCCAAGGATTCTGTTTTGCGAATGTCAAGCGCTATTCTACAAAATTTCCTTGAAGGGGATTCACTAACGCCCTCAGATATCAGGAACTCAGCTTCCAGGAAACGTATACACTTCGTAAGGAGTCTTGGAATTCCGGATCTTGAATGGATAAAGGGTAATTTACAAAAGTTCTTATAGGTCGAAGTGCATAGAGGCTGCTGAGCCCTAATGACAATCTACATCGCATCATATTTAGTTTAAAATATGAATGAAGTAGATATTTTGAGCCAATAATCCTTCCAAAACTCCATCAAATGGACACATTCGTGTTTCATATTTCACTTGAAACAGTGTGAAAATGTAAGATATGTAAAATAAGAGTGTTCCTCATTAATTCAAATAAAAATATGACTAAATATAGGATAAAAATTACTCCAGAAATACGTACTCGATAAAATGTTTGCTTTCGACATTTCAGATGCATTTTGAATAATCATCCATTTGAAACAATTGTTATTACAACACATCAATATATGATATGGATCAAATGAATGAATTAAATTGGTTAGAGGAATGAAAGCAAGCCACTTAATTTTCAATAAACATGACCTTTGTGAGGTACATGATGGGTAACACAGGATATCGGGCCAACCTGTGATTATTTCTACGTTTAATAGCCGGATGGTATACTTAATGCGGGTGTGTATTAGCTACGAATTGGATTTCACTGACAAATATGAATGATGGTGGATTTCACCTTTTTTTCTTTTATATTGAAAAACTGTATATATATATATATATATATATAATTATGATAAAAATATTTTTAATGTAAAAAATAAAAAGTCATATAATGATACTTATATATCACATAAATACCTGCTATGTTTGTTTTGAAATTTTTCTGTACATTTTGCTTTGCTGAAACCTTGTATCATTTTCTAGTCGACACAGATGTCTCAAGAGTTTAGCAGTAGTGCTTTTCTATTGTCTATTGTCATAAGTATGTTGCCGACAATTCATTTGATTTGCATAACCTATAAAAAATGTAGAAATCAAAATTCATGAATAAAACTTTGGATCTCCAGTAGACAAAACTAATATTCAAGTTGGAAAATCTTGTGTGCTTAAATCAAATCAGAAGGAAAAATATTTTCAGCGCTGCGGCTTTGTCGATTATATAGAAAGGTAGCAACTACTTTGATATTTCAAATGAGACACTCTATATATAATTGTATTTTTCGCTTTGCTATTGCATTCTGATTATTTTTGTACGATACTTTTCTTTATCTATCTCCAGCGGTTTTCGAGAAATTAATTGTTTTCCTTATTTTGTGCAAAACATAGCTTCAACTGAATGTTTATTACAGCGTTATTCGGATTCGTAGAAACCTCAAATTTCGAGAATAGTTTACCAATATGTTATGTATTAGTTACGTCTAAGCGAATTTGTTCTAAATACCAAACAAGTTTTTATGAAAATCAGATTATGTTGCCATATTTTGTATTAGGTAGCTATGAAATGTCATAAAAATGTCATTATGAAATTTCGACAATCAGTGCACCAATAATAAAACGTTTGCGCCTTCACTAATGAAAATTTGATTCGAAAAGAATCGAAATGGAAAGCAATAACTATTCAAATGAAGTTTTGATTGCATTGCTCATTCTTCATAGTCAATGTGATCTAATTATAGTAAGAACATGCAGAAGGTTCAATGAAATATATCCCGATCTACAATCAATAAACGATTACATAATAATTTCATCAGTATGGTTTGCCTTCTGAAAGACAACCAAACATGATTTCTCATTAACGATGAACCGTTGAATTCTAAGAAATATCTGGAATGTCTAAGGTCATGATGAACTATTTTTTGGAGTTATCAGGTAGCGAATTCTGAACTTTCCGCAGATAATATGCAGACTACTATCAAAGTCCTGTTCACAGTACTCCGCGTGCTACTGGAAGGCATTTCGTCGAATTGCTCTATGCTCTAAAGTATTTTGTGTTCTTCTTTCATTTTGACATAGTGCGAAAATTCCATCTGCTCGAGATCACAATACGGTTTATTCTGTTTCTCTAAGACGTTGAAAAGAAGTGGTAAACCCTGAGCTGTCGGACATTCTCCTTAAGGCGCCCACATACAATGAGATCGGTATCACTACATTTTGCATGATACAGTGGTGGCGATACAAATTTCATCGTGTGTGTGGTTGTATCAGTATCACCGTCTCAATCACTGTCGTGATTATGTTGCACGATTCCGTCTCACAGTGTGGGGAAAATAAGATTCAATATAAACATGCCAAGTTTCTTAAAAAAAATTAACCAAAAGGTTTTTGAGTAATTAATAAAAAACTGATTTTTCCTACAAATGTGACAACCTGTATCTCGGAAACAAAGCAAGTTAGGACACATGCTTATAGGGAAAAAAATCTTGTTTCTACGTTTGGCAGTTCAACTCTGGGTCACCCTATATCGTATATGTATATATATATATATATATATATATATATATATATATATATATATATACTAGCTGATACCCCCGACTTCGTCCTCGTGGAATTTATATTTTTTGTTATGGTTCACTTTGGCTCCTTCTATCTAGCTTATGCCTGTGGCTTTGGCAGCTTCCCTTTATCCTGTTTCCCTGTATCTCATTCCTCGTTATCTCACCCATTATCCCGTTTCCCGTCATTCCGTTATCCTAAGCCCTTATCCTGTATGTATTTCATCCCGCTATGATGACGGGAATGAGTATGTGACAATAAAACCACATTTCTTATAACCAAGTGCAACAATAGAAGTGAGCTCCATTTCAAGTATATTTATGTATAATATATCTATAGTGCCGTGACCGTACCGTAGTATCGCGCACTCGGTTTGTCATCGTCCAGAATAGCTCCGGATGGTAGATTTTTTCCTACTTACTTGACTATCGTCATATTTTGACAACTCACACAATATCTTCAAATTGCAGCCTATGTGTTATTCTGATATATGCATATTATTGTAAAGTTTCATTAAAATCCATCCAGTAGTTTTTACGTGAAAGAGTAACAAACATACTTACAAACTTTCGCGTTTATAATATTAGTAGGATATATATATATATATATATATCTTGCCTACAATACTGCGCCCTTTCAGGAAGCGTACGTTACTGCGTCCACCAGAAATACGGTATCTAGGTCAATTCTGATAGAGTATACTGGTTCTACACGAAAAATCCTTCTCAAAGCTGGTTTCAGATTATCAAAAATAAAACAAGTATTCTTATATGATATTGCGTCCTTTCACCATCATATCATTATCACGTCCGTGAATAATTGTTCATATTTAGTATGATACTGCGTCAATTTGCATTATATCTTTCATACTCAGCACTATACGGCATCCAGCGCTGTTGCCATGTTTTATTACACATTTTTATTCAACTCGCTCCGTTCATATGCTGTCATTCTTTCCTGTTCAAAATTTGTAATCCATTTTTGGAACACTTGCCGACATCCGATTGAGCTGAAATTCGGCAGGTGATCATAATTCCGGTGACAATGCATTATGAAATTTTCTTGGCAAAAAAAACAAAAATGACGGCTTCAAGATGACGGACAAGTTTTGTGATTATGGTACGATTTGATTCAAAATTGGTATGTGGGGGTTTTCAGGGACGGAGAATGTGAAATTTCTGTCAAAATAAAAAAAAATCGAGATGGCGGATAAGTTTCATGATTATGGTCCGATTCGATTCACAAATTGGTATGTGAGGGTTTCCGGGGTCGGAGATTATGAATTATTGTCGAAATTTATGAATTCAAGATGGCGGCTCCAAAATGGTGAGAGAGTTTTGTAATTATGGTCCGATTCTATTCAATATTTGTGTGAGGGGGTTTTAGGAGTCGATGTCGGCCCGATTCGATTCAAAATTGGTATGTCGAAGTATTTGGGGTCGGAGATTACGAATTAAGTCGAAGGTTATTGATTTTTAGTTGAAATTCATAAATTGAAGATGGCAACTCCAAGATGGCAAATGAGTTGATCTCTAGATAGTTTCCTCATTGAAGGACTAGATCGCTCAGGCCTCATATTAACGATGCTTTAAAAAATTGCATAGGTTAGGGGGTACGTATTGAATTAAATCTATAAGTCACGGAATAACCTACGTCACACATCCAAAGCAATTATTTTTTACTTTTTTGTGCATTCGAATGGAAGCTTGTCTTTAAAAAGGTTTTCTATCAGTTATTTTATTTCTTAATGAATTATGGAAAAATCCTCAAAAAAAGGAAATTAAAAAAAAACTAAAATTATTCCTCATCTACCTAATCCTAAAGTTACTTTTATAGTATTAAACCCTGATATGTTCTTCCTCGAACAATATCTCGTCATCATTGATATATAATTAGTATAATAGTGAATAATCCTAATAATAATCAATTATGGTTATATAAATGAAATCATTTGATTAATCCTTTCATTGTAATCAATCAGTTTTGTTCCCTAAATTAAGTATTTTCTGATGTCTCCAAATGATTAGCCCATTAGGTGATGTCTTCCTTCACTTCCATTATATGTATAACTACACATGAAAAAAATTCATAATTGCTGGGGACCAGTCATGGATGATATGATAATAAAAGATGGTGTTCCATTACAGCAACAAAAATATGACAGATACAACACGAATACACATCCCCGATCCCAACAGACTATCAAATTTCCAGAGTTCTTTGGAGTATTTGAAATTTACTACTCGAAAACTATTGAATATTGGAATAATGTAGGAAATGATATAATTATCCAACGTTTCATAAAACTCACAGAGAACTGGGTTTTGGAGTCGTTTATGTTGTCATTATATATTTGTTTATTTTTGTGCTCTTTCAGGTAGAAAACCACAACACAAATTTTCCTTATCTCATCACTTACCTGTTATGGTAATACTAATTGAGAGAATCAAACTAAAGTTAATATGACGTCCTTCTCTTCAGAAAATTAATCCCTTGCTAATCAAAATTTATCTATTAAATTTTTCATAAAATCAACTGAGGAAGAAGTGTGGGGCCTAGGCCCGCCATGTGTCTAGGCCGACGGGGGGTAATACTTGTGACGATCCCAGACATAGCTGGAAAGTCCATGCCCCCTCTTAGTTAACATGGTAGCATACCCAGTAGCTTTTGAAAGAAAGTGAGCGGCGGAAATGGTTGATGCGAGAGAAATCTTGCTGATATTGGAATTCTGGAGATGGTGTTGGACTCTGGGGGCAGGGTGATAGATAGTTGACCGATGAAAAGCATACCGTATTCGGTAGAGATGGGGAAGTCCTTTATCTATGGGCACTGATGATTGTATTCCTTGCTGACTTGGCGGGGAGCGGCGCATTTACTCGCTCGGGTACTGACATCCCAGAGCCAGTAGCCTCATCAAGCGGACCCACCGTGGCTGAAATGATTCGGTAGCAGTATAACCTAGCGCGTTGATCCAGCGTATCCGGATTCCCATAGTGTGAGGTAGGGTAAGGTACTCACCAGCTTGCTGTTGTTACCACTGTATATATTATTGCTGTGGAAGTAGTGTATTCGTGACAATGAATACATACAAGATTTGGGAAAAAAAACTGATTGAGCTCACAGAAATAGTACGCTATATATATAAATGAATTAATAATTTCCGAAAGATTCGTAAGTGAATACATTTCAAAAGAGTAGATCATAGGTAGGTTGATATGGCTCTTCAGCTCCTCCGTACCTCGACCTGTGAAGAGTTTTGTACATTACCCTTCACCTATTCAGGACCCGGGATTTCGAGACTCCCTGCAAAGCGTATCAGTTTCCTGGGAGCTAAGTTCCTGGTGAATAAGAGCGTTAGTCGAAGAACTCAAGTCTTTTGCAAAGCAGGTGTTCTGCAGTTTCAGCGAAATTCTCGCAGTAACGGCAAGTTCACTGTCTGATCTTTCCAGTTTTTTGAGGTGATACCTCAGAGGACAATATCCATTGAGCAGAACCAGTTTCAAGTCTTGCTTGTCCAACTCGAGAAGCTGTTCAGCTCTCTTTGGCGATGAGCTCAAAAGCTTTTTCGCTTGTCTTTGCCCTGGAACCTTATTCCAGTGAGTTTCAATTCTGTCAGCTTCCCATCGCCGAAACTCTTTCTTGATGTGGGCTTTGAAAATATCACAGAAGGGTTCTGCATTGCCTTCGATTTCTTTGCACCCACATCAGAGTAACCTGATTACTCGTAGCCAGTTGTCTTAGGGAGAGTTTGTAGTCCCAAGTCGTCTAGACTCACAAGTGTGTGACTTTAGAGCTTATAGTGCTGCTTTTTCAAAGAGTGAAACAGAAATGAATTCTCTGGAATCTTCAAAATACAACAAAATATCACGATTCCTAAATGAATAAACTTGTTTCAGATAGTCTTCTGAAAAATAAGAAATAAAATCCCAATATTAGTCAGTTTCAGAATATATTTAAATTTTTGCAGAATATGTATTTTGTACAGATATCTTTATCTTCGCTCAGTCTTTGTTTTCTAATAATTGTGAGTATTTCGCCTTCGATTCTTCACATTCTGTTACAATTTTTTTCTGATCTGCTGTCCATTCCACCAATGTCCTTTTCATCCCTCTTTCAATGTTTTTTTTTCATTTTTGTTTTTCTAACCTCAGTCACACTATCGATCTCATTATCTTCTAGGGAGTATTCTTCCATTCCTCCTCACAAAACTAACAGTGAGTAATATTCTCTTTTTTGTTGATGGAACCATATGAGGTAATCCAAAAAAATATATTCTACAATGAAAAAGGGGGAATTTTTGTGGCATAGAGGACAAATTATTAAATTAAAGAAAAAAAAAGCATCCTCAAGTGGGAGTCGAACCCATGACCTTATGATTTCTAGCCATACGCTCTACCATCTGAGCTTTTCGAAGACATAGGAATCGACACACACTCGTGAACCCTTTTCTTCCATGATTCAATATTTATGTGAGAATGAATCGAAAATCCAAACGTACTTATCACTGGCCGTCGAGATCCATTACCTTTCACTCAACTTCATCGACATTCGAAACTTCAGTAGCAGATCTAAGCAGATGATATCTAATCACTGATAAGATTTAGCCAAATATATAAGGTGAAAGTGGAAATATTGTGTCTGAAATATGTAATGAAAAAGGGGGAATTTTGTGGCATAGAGGACAAATTATTAATTTAAAGAAAAAAAAGCATCCTCAAGTGGGAGTCGAACCCACGACCTTATGATTTCTAGCCATACGCTCTACCATCTGATCTATTCGAGGGGACATGGGAATCGATACACACTCGTGAATCCTTTTCTTCCATAATTTAATATTCATGTGAGAAATGAATCGTGAATCAAACGTACTCATCACTAGCCGTCGAAATCCATTACCTGTCACTCAACTTCATCGTCATTCGAAAATTTCAGTAGCAGATGATCTCTAACCACTGAAAATATCAAGCCAAATATATGAGGTTGAAGTGGAAATATTGTGTCCGAAATATATAATGAAAAAGCGGGAATTTTGTGGCATAGAGGACAAATTATTAAATTAAAGAAAAAAAAAGCATCCTCAAGTGGGAGTCGAACTCACGACCTTATGATTTCTAGCCATACGCTCCACCATATGAGCTATTCGAGGACAGAGGAATCGACAAACACTCGTGAACCTTTTCTTCTATAATTTAATATTCATGTGAGAAATGAATCGAAAATCAAACTGGCCGTCGAGATCCATTACCTGTCACTTAACTTCATCGTCATTCGAAAATTTCAGTAGCTGATCTGAGCAGATGATCTCTGACCACTGATCAGATTCAGCCATATAAGGTGAAAGTGGAAATATTGTGTCCGAAATATATAATGAAAAAGGGGGAATTTTGTGGCATAGAGGACAAATTATCAAATTAAAGAAAAAAAAAGCAACCTATGTCTTCGAATAGCTCATATGGTAGAGCGTATGGCTAGAAACCATAAGGTCGTGGGTTCGACTCCCACTTGAGGATCCTTTTCTCTTCTTTAATTTAATAATTTGTCCTCTATGCCACAAAATTCCCCCTTTTCATTAATATTTCGGACACAATATTTCCACTTTTATATTCTTCAATATTCAGTTACATTCGCGTAAGTAGATATATTCTCATTCGGATTGTAATCTGTGGAGTGGGAGGACGACTGTCAATTTCGTCATTCAGTCTTTCAGTGCTTCTGGGTGTAGAAGGTAGGGTTTCGTTTTGATCCCTTGTTTGCTAGGGCTGGACGAAATATTCAGGAACTCATTGGTCGTGATTTGGGAGAATTTGAGAGCAAAGATCGAAAACGATTGTTTTTTTCACCTGAAAATGGATGATGACGAAATAATAGAAGGAAAAATGTGCGTTTTCTGAGATGAGTAGGATCCAAATGAATGTGAATGATACGGGATAAATTAAAATATGAACTTTATAACTTGTCTATCGTATTGGGCTGAATGTTGGATCTGCATCGGAGTCGCCCACAGGAGAATAATGCTATCCCAAAACAACCGTCTGTGGCGTGAAAAGAAAGAGCGTCTGTCCAGTTCACTTTTGGAGCATGCCCGGCCTTGAATATGAACACTTTGGAAAAGTCTGCAGTCTACATAAAAAGTTAGAGTTACCACCTCACAATGCTGCAATCAGTCAACCAAACTATCGAAAAGCAATTTGTGAATTTTCACACATATGTAAAGGTTCTGAATAACTCAATTTCTTGAAAATTTATAAAAACACTTGCAATTCTCAAAAACTCATAAAAGTTATTTCTGCGAAAAAGGGGGAAATTGATGTAATTCACTTTTGCATTCATATATGCCTCCTCATAAATCCTGAATTTCTGTAAAAAATATAAAAGTCCGGTAAAAAAAATCAAAGAAGTTTACTTACTCACAAAATAAAAATGCACCAGAACTTCGCATATGAAGACACTGACCAAAATGTATTTCGGTACATGGCTGCCAGACTGAGGACGCATCATCATGCTACAGGTGAAAGGAGTATATTCAATGTATATTAGCATTCACGATTTAAAGCGCCCCCCAAACAGAAATTGTCTGAACTAAATGTATACTGGAACTTTCAAAGACCGTATAATAGTACGTCCTCTATTATGTTTTTCTGGTGTACATAACTCTCGCATTTGATAATGAATGTTTTCTGTTCTCATATGCCATGGGAGCTCTGGGAGCGGAGTACAATTTGCGATTATATAATTCGATGGTTCGTTCAAAATAATGGAATTATTGTTGGAAAACAATAGTGCGTCCGGTATACGGACGTTGTATCATTCAGGATGCGGTAGTGTATGGTCGGAAACCTACGTACGGACGTAATATTGTACGCGGGATAAATAAATATATATATATATATATATTTATATATATAACAAAAATGCATAGGTTAGGCGTACGTATTGAATTGAATCTATAAGTCACGGAATAACCTACGTCACACATCCAGAGCATTTATTTTTTACTTTTCAGTGCATTTGAATGAAAGCTTGTCTTCAGAGAGGTTTTTTATAAATTATTTTATTTCTGTAATGAATTATGGAGAAATCCTCAAAGAAAAAGAAATAAAAAAATACTTTTGAAGTAATAAATAAAATTATTCCCCATCGTAATCCTAAAGTTACTTTTATAATTTGTAAACCCTGATATGTACTCTCTCGAAGAATATCTCGTCATCATTGATATATAATTAGTATAATAGTAAATAATCCTAATAATAATGAATCATGGTTATATAAATGAAATTATTTGAATAATCCTATTATTTTAATTAATCAGTTTTGTTCCCTAAATTAAGTATTTTCTGATGTCTCCAAATGATCAGTCCATTAGGTGATGTCTTCCTTCACTTCCATTTTATGTATAACTACACATAAAAAAATATCATAATTGCTGGGGACCAGTCATGTATGATATGATAATAAAAGATGGTGTTTCATTACAGCAACAAAAAACTATAAAATTTCCAGAGTTCTTTGAATTATTTGAAATTGACTACTCGAAAACTATTGAATATTGGAAAAATGTAGAAAATGATATAATTATCCAACGTTTCATAAAATTCACAGAGAACTGGGTTTTGGCATCGTTTATGTTGTCATTATATATTTGTTTTTTCTGTGCTGTTTCAGGTAGATAACCACATTACAAATTTTCCTTACCTCATCACTTACCTGTTATGGTAATACTAATTGAGATAATCAAACTATAGTTAATATGACGTCCTTCTGTTCGGAAGATTAATCCCTTGCTAATCAAAATGTATCTATTCAATTTTCCATAAAATCAACTGAGGAGGAAGGCCCACCATGTGTCTAGGCCGACAGGGGGTGATACTTGTGACGATCCCGGACATAGCTGGGTAGAGTCCATGTCCCCTCTCAGTTAACATGGTAGCATACCTAGTAGCTTTCGAAAGAAAGTAAGCGGCGGATATGGTTGATGCGAGAGAAATCTTGCTGATATTGAAATTCTCCTGTAGACATGGGTATCCAGGGAAAGAGGACCTCCCTATAGGCTTGCCGTTGCCTCGCCCTTTGGGGGCAGGGTGATAGATAGTTGACCAATGAAAAACATACCGTATTCGGTAGAGACGGGAAAGTTCTTTATGAACTGATGAATGTATTCCTTGCTGACTTTGGCAGAGTACTGACATCCCAGAGCCAGTAGCCTCATCAGGCGGACTCACCGTGGCTAAAATGATTCGGTAGCAGGATAACCTAGCGCGTTGATCCAGCGTATCCGGATTCCCATAGTGTGGGTTAGCGTAAGGTACTCAACAGCTTGCTGTTGTTACCACTGTACATATTGTTGCTGTGGAGGTAGTGTATTCGTGACAATGAATACAGACAAGATTTGGGAGAAAAACTGATTGAGCTCACAGAAATGGTACGCTATATATATATATATATATATATATATATATATATATATATATAAATAAATTAATAATTTCCGAAAGATGCGTAAGTAAATACATTTCGAAGGAGTAGATCATAGAGGGGTTGATATGGCTCTTCAGCTTCTCCGTACCTGTGAGGTCTTTTGTACATTACCCTTCACCTATTGGAGACCCAGGATTCCGAGACTCCCTGCAAAGCGTATCAGTTTCCTAGGAGCTAAGTTCCTGGTGTATAAGGGCGTTAGTGAAACTCCTTCGAAAAACTCGAGCCTTTTGCAAAACAGCACTTGGCTTTCAATTTTGTCAGCTTCCCAGCGCCGAAACTCTTTCTTGAGCTTTGAAAATATCACCGAAGGGTTCTGGGCTAGAAAATTGGGTATTTGCCCCCTCCAAGGCTGTTCGCTTCCACATTGCCTTCGATTCCTTTGCACCCACATCAGAGTAACCTGATTATTCGTAGCCAGTTGTCTTAGGGAGAGTTTATAGTCCCAAGTCAGTCCAGACTCACAAGTGTGTGACCTAAGAGCTTTCAGTGCTGCTTTTTCGAAGAGTAAAACAGAAATAAATCCTCTGGAATCTTCAAAATACGACAAAATATCACGATTCCTAAATGAATAAACTTGTTTCAGATAGTCATCTGGAAAATAAAAAATAAAATCTCCATATTAGTCAGTTACAGAATATATTTACATTTTTGCAGAATATGTATTTTGTACAAATATCTTTATCTTCGCTCAGTCTTTGTTTTTTATTAATTGTGAGTATTCCCTTCGATTCTTCACATTCATGTCTCTTCGAGGGAAATATTTTATTTCTATATGTTTTCGAAAATATTCTGTTACAATTTTTTTCTGATCTGCTGTCCATTCCACCAATGTCCTTTTCATTCCTCTTTCAATGTTTTTTTTTTCATTTTTGTTTTTTTAATCTCAGTCACACTATTGATCTTATGATCTTCTAAGGAGTATTCTTTCATTTCTCCTCACAAAACTAACAGTGAGTAATATTCTCTTTTTTGTTGATGGAACCATATGAGGTAATCCAAAAAAAAATATCCTACAATGAAAAAGGGGGAATTTCTGTGGCATAGAGGACAAATTATCAAACTAAAGAAAAAAAAGCTTCCTCAAGTGAGAGTCGAACCCACGACCTTATGATTTCTAGCCATCCGAGCTATTTGAAGACATAGGAATCGACACACACTCGTGAACCCTTTTCTTCCATAATTTAATATTCATGTGAGAAATGAATCGAAAATCCAAACGTACTTTATCACTGGCCGTCGAGATCCATTACCTGTCACTCAACGTCATCGACATTCGAAAATTTCAGTAGCAGATCTAAGCGGATGATATCTAACCACTGATAAGATTTGGCCAAATATATAAGGTGAAAGTGGAAATATTGTGTCCGAAATATAAAATGGAAAAGGGGGAATTTTCTGGCATAGAGGACAAATTATTAATTTATAGAAAAAAAAGCATCCTCAAGTGGAAGTCGAACCCACGACCTTATGATTTCTAGCCATATGCTCTACTATCTGAGCTTTTCGAGGACATAGGAATCGACACACACTCGTGAACCCTTTTCTTCCATGATTTAATATTCATGTGAGAAATGAATCAAAAATCAAACTGACCGTCGAGATCCATTACCTGTCACTCAACTTCATCGTCATTCGAAAAGTTCAGTAGCTAATCTAAGCAGATGATCTCTAACCACTGATAGATTCAGCCATATAAGGTGAAAGTGGAAATATTATGTCCGAAATATATAATGAAAAAGAGGGAATTTTGTGGCATACAGGACAAATTATTAAATTAAAGAAAAAAAATCATCCTCAAGTGGGGGTCGAACTCACTTCCTTATGATTTCTAGCCATACGCTCTACTATCTGAGCTATTCGAGGACATAGGAATCGACAAACACTCGTGAACCTTTTCTTCCATAACTTAATATTCTTGTGAGAAATGAATCAAAAATCAAACTGGCCGTCGAGATCCATTACCTGTCACTCAACTTCATCGTCATTCGAAAATTTCAGTAGCTGATCTAAGCAAATGATCTCTAACCACTGATAAGATTCAGCCATATAAGGTGAAAGTGGAAATATTATGTCCGAAATATATAATGAAAAAGAGGGAATTTTGTGGCATAGAGGACAAATTATTAAATTAATGAAAAAAAAAGCATCCTATGTCCTCGAATAGCTCAGATGATAGAGCGTATGGCTAGAAATCATAAGGTCGTGGGTTCGACTCCCACTTGAGGACCCTTTTTTCTTCTTTAATTCAATAATTTGTCCTCTATGCCGCGAAATTCCCCTTTTTCATTATATATTTCGGACACAATATTTCCACTTTCATATTCTACAATATTCAGTTATATTCCCGTGAGTAGATATATTCTCATTTGGATTGGTATCTCTGGAGTGGAAAGACGACTGTCAATTTCGACATTCAGTCTTCCAGTGCTTCTGGGCGTAGAAGATAGGGTTTCGTTTTGATCCCTTGATATCGGATTCTCGTGGGTAGAGGGTAGTTTCTCATTGTGTTTGCTAGGGCTGGACGAAATATTCAAGAACTCATTGGTCGTGATTTGAAAGAAATTGAGGGCACAGATCGAAAATGATTGTTTTTTTTTACCTGAAAATGAATGATGACAGAATAATAGAAGGAAAAATGTGCTTTTTCTGAGATGAGTAGGATCCAAATGATTGCAAATGATACGGGATAAATTAAAATATTAACTTAATAACTTGTCTATCGTATTGGGCTACCTGTTGGATCTGCATTGAAGTCGCCCACGGGAGAATAATGCTATCCCAAAACAACCGTATGTGCCGTGAAAAGAAAGAGCGTCTGTCCAGTTCACTTTTGGAGCATGCCCGGCCTTGAATATAAACACTTTGGAAAAGTCTGCAGTCTACATAAAAAGTTAGAGTAAATATACATATATATATATATATATATATATATATATATATTTATCCCGCGTACAATATTACGTCCGTACGTGGGTTTCCGACCATACACTACCGCGTCCTGAATGATACAACGTCCGTATACCGGACGCAGTATTGTTTTTCAACAATAATTCCATTATTTTGAACGAACCATCGAATTATATATTCGCAAATTGTACTCCGCTTCCAGACTCCCATAGCATATGAGAACAGAAAACATTCATTATCAAATGCGAGAGTTATGTACACCAGAAAAACATAATGAAGGACGTACTATTATACGGTCTTTGAAAGTTCCAGTATACATTTAGTTCAGACAATTTCTGTTTGGGGGGCGCTTTTAATCGTGAATGCTAATATACATTGAATATACTCCTTCCACCTGTAGCATGATGATGGGTCCTCAGTCTGGCAACCATGTACAAAAATAAATTTTGGTCAGTGTCTTCATGTGCAAACACGTGCGAAGTTCTGGTGCACTTTTATTTTGTGAGTAAGTAAACTTCTTTGAATTTTTTTTACCGGACTTTCATATGTTTTTACAGAAATTCAAGATTTATGAGGAGGGAAACATATCATATATGAATGCAATAGTAAATTACATCAATTTCCCCCATTTGTTCGCCAGAAATCACTTTTATGAGTTTTTGAAAATTGCAAGTGTTTTTATTAATTTTCAAGAAATTGAGTTATTCAGAACCTTTAAATATGTGTGAAAATTAACAAATTGCTTTTCGATAGTTTAGTTGACTGATTGCAGCATTGTGAGGTGGTTACTCTAACTTTTTATGTAGACTGCAGACTTTTCCAAAGTGTTTATATTCAAGGCCGGGCATGCTCCAAAAGTGAACTGGACAGACGCTCTTTCTTTTCACGGCACATACGGTTGTTTTGGGATAGCATTATTCTCCTGTGGGCGACTTCAATGCAGATCCAACAGGTAGCCCAATACGATAGACAAGTTATTAAGTTAATATTTTAATTTATCCCGTATCATTTGCAATCATTTGGATCCTACTCATCTCAGAAAAAGCACATTTTTCCTTCTATTATTCTGTCATCATTCATTTTCAGGTAAAAAAAAACAATCATTTTCGATCTGTGCCCTCAATTTCTTTCAAATCACGACCAATGAGTTTTTGAATATTTCGTCCAGCCCTAGCAAACACAATGAGAAACTACCTTCTACCCACGAGAATCCGATATCAAGGGATCAAAACGAAACCCTATCTTCTACGCCCAGAAGCACTGGAAGACTGAATGTCGAAATTGACAGTCGTCTTTCCACTCCAGAGATAACAATCCAAATGAGAATATATCTACTCACGGGAATATAACTGAATATTGTAGAATATGAAAGTGGAAATATTGTGTCCGAAATATATAATGAAAAAGGGGAATTTTGCGGCATAGAGGACAAATTATTGAATTAAAGAAGAAAAAAGGGTCCTCAAGTGGGAGTCGAACCCACGACCTTATGATTTCTAGCCATACGCTCTATCATCTGAGCTATTCGAGGACATAGGATGCTTTTTTTTTCATTAATTTAATAATTTGTCCTCTATGCCACAAAATTCCCTCTTTTTCATTATATATTTCGGACATAATATTTCCACTTTCACCTTATATGGCTGAATCTTATCAGTGGTTAGAGATCATTTGCTTAGATCAGCTACTGAAATTTTCGAATGACGATGAAGTTGAGTGACAGGTAATGGATCTCGACGGCCAGTTTGATTTTTGATTCATTTCTCACAAGAATATTAAGTTATGGAAGAAAAGGTTCACGAGTGTTTGTCGATTCCTATGTCCTCGAATAGCTCAGATAGTAGAGCGTATGGCTAGAAATCATAAGGAAGTGAGTTCGACCCCCACTTGAGGATGATTTTTTTTCTTTAATTTAATAATTTGTCCTGTATGCCACAAAATTCCCACTTTTTCATTATATATTTCGGACATAATATTTCCACTTTCACCTTATATGGCTGAATCTTATCAGTGGTTAGAGATCATCTGCTCAGATTAGCTACTGAACTTTTCGAATGACGATGAAGTTGAGTGACAGGTAATGGATCTCGACGGCCAGTTTGATTTTTGATTCATTTCTCACATGAATATTAAATCATGGAAGAAAAGGGTTCACGAGTGTGTGTCGATTCCTATGTCCTCGAAAAGCTCAGATAGTAGAGCATATGGCTAGAAATCATAAGGTCGTGGGTTCGACTTCCACTTGAGGATGCTTTTTTTTCTATAAATTAATAATTTGTCCTCTATGCCAGAAAATTCCCCCTTTTCCATTTTATATTTCGGACACAATATTTCCACTTTCACCTTATATATTTGGCCAAATCTTATCAGTGGTTAGATATCATCCGCTTAGATCTGCTACTGAAATTTTCGAATGTCGATGACGTTGAGTGACAGGTAATGGATCTCGACGGCCAGTGATATAGTACGTTTGGATTTTCGATTCATTTCTCACATGAATATTAAATTATGGAAGAAAAGGGTTCACGAGTGTGTGTCGATTCCCATGTCCTCAAATAGCTCGGATGGTAGAGCGTATGGATAGAAATCATAAGGTCGTGGGTTCGACTCTCACTTGAGGATGCTTTTTCTTCTTTAGTTTAATAATTTGTCCTCTATGCCACAGAAATTCCCCCTTTTTCATTGTAGGATATTTTTTTTGGATTACCTCATAAGGTTCCATCAACAAAAAAGAGAATATTACTCACTGTTAGTTTTGTGAGGAGGAATGAAAGAATACTCCTTAGAAGATCATAAGATCGATAGTGTGACTGAGATTAAAAAACAAAAATGAAAAAAAAAACATTGAAAGAGGAATGAAAAGGACATTGGTGGAATGGACAGCAGATCAGAAAAAAATTGTAACAGAATATTTTCGAAAACATATAGAAATAAAATATTTTCCTCGAGAGACATGAATGTGAAGAATCGAAGGGAATACTCACAATTAATAAAAAACAAAGACTGAGCGAAGATAAAGATATTTGTACAAAATACATATTCTGCAAAAATGTAAATATATTCTGTAACTGACTAATATGGAGATTTTATTTTTTATTTTCCAGATGACTATCTGAAACAAGTTATTCATTTAGGAATCGTGATATTTTGTCAAATTTTGAAGATTCCAGAGGATTTATTTCTGTTTTACTCTTTGAAAAAGCAGCACTGAAAGCTCTTAAGTCACACACTTGTGAGTCTGGACTGACTTGGGACTATAAACTCTCCCTAAGACAACTGGCTACGAATGATCAGGTTACTCTGATGTGGGTGCAAAGGAATCGAAGGCAATGCGGAAGCGAACAGCCTTGGAGGGGGCAAATACCCAATTTTCTAGCCCAGAAAGAGTTTCGGCGCTGGGAAGCTGACAAAATTGAAAGCCAAGTGCTGTTTTGCAAAAGGCTCGAGTTCTTCGAAGGGGTTTCACTAACGCCCTTATACACCAGGAACTTAGCTCCTAGGAAACTGATACGCTCTGCAGGGAGTCCCGGAATCCTGGGTCTCCAATAGGTGAAGGGTAATGTACAAAAGACCTCACAGGTACGGAGAAGCTGAAGAGCCATATCAACCCCTCTATGATCTACTCCTTCGAAATGTATTTACTTACGCATCTTTCGGAAATTATTAATTTATTTATATATATATATATATATATATATATATATATATATATATATATATACAGAGTGGCCACTTTTTCAATGGGATTGTATTGGTAACTTTTAAACCATAAGAGTTAGAAGGTCGGTCAAAAAAAAAAAAGGGAAAGGGAATATATATATATATATATATATATATCTGTCATTAAAAAGTTACATTCATAGAAGCATGCTCAAGCAGTTCGTACCAATCGGGATTATCAGGGCCCGTTATTGAGATATCATAAGAAGAGTAAATTCTGTCATTTTGATTTTTCTTTTTTTCCCACTTTATTGTTACATCCCCAACTATTATTTAGGAATAATCATTATCTCCACCTCGGCTAAACTACGGTCAAGCCGTTGTTTCGTTATCAAAAGATTAACCCTCTTGTAACGCCACTGGGTTGGGACAAATCGTTATTCCATATAATTAGCCTAAGACGCTAAGGACGCTTCTCGTATAGAAAGCCCATACTCGATTAGTCCTTTGTTGAAAAGTTGCTCGAAAAACTACAACTTTGTTGGGTATTAGCAGCAAGTTATAAAATAATTTATTCGCACTGAAGTTAACGGACATGAGCGGCTATATCCATTACCTTCTTTCTAACACCCAGGGAACATAGGTTGTTTATTTAGGAGTATGTACCGTTCGCTGAACTCTATATCAATAAGAAGGCACTGGGAATCATAAAACTTATATTCATAAACGAAATTATACATAAGATAAAACAAAAAAAACAAAAAAAACACTTTACACTGTTATCCTTAGGATGCAACTTTTGTGGTAACTTTCAAAAATAAAAGAAAACTGTTAATAATGCGGATAGAAAAATACAATAAAATAACAAACAAAACAATAACTGCACCTCCTATAAGCACTTTCCGTTCATTCCTGTATAACCCATTTCTATCTTTATAGACTGAGTCACCTTTTTACCAAAAGTACATTGTCAAAATTATTGTATAGGACATAGATAAACAAACAAATAAGAACACCAAGAAAACATTTGATATAGGTAACAACATGCCAAATTATTACTTGTGATTTCTCGGTAACATGGATTGTGAACTTAAAGGCAAAGGGCCATGGATTAGTACTTCTCGACAATGTTTCGCTTTATGGGAGATATATGTATGCATAACATGTATATTAAGAAAAACATATACTAGTAATAGAAAACCAAAACATTAATTTCAATAATAGGAATTCATTACCTAGGTCGAATTGTCCAGTTGCCTTCCTTGGGTCGCACTCGAAGAGTTCCACGATTAACCGGATTATTATTTCAGACGCTTGTCATGGTTCGTTACCGGATCAAGTTACAGGATGAATTATTTGCTCATTTTATTATTTAAGGACATCAGCAAACGGACGTCATTTGATCGAGATATCGCACAACACTGGAAAAGTAATTTCGAATGGAGTACTTTTGTGTTTACGACGCATGAAATGAACTATTTTTAGAGTGATTAGACTTTCCCGTAATTATGCTGTGAAATATTGTTTTTACACTGACTCTATTTAAAAGGATGCCATGTTAGTATTTCTTTACTTGAGATGATTTTCACACGTGGAGAGATTTTATTTCTCGTGACATTTTTCACCGGTACTAATATGAATGCATATTATATTTCTTCTCGTATGATATACGTGATTACTCCACGAACTACTGTTTTGAACTAACTTAACTCTTTATGCTCTCGTTGTCTTTTATAATATCTTCGATCGGAAGCTGGGGCGGGACTTAGTGTGTTTTATGAGTTTTTTTAATGAGGGGACATCGTAAAAATGATAAAGATTCTGTTTGTCTAACCCGTTCTCGCTTATCTTATGTTATAATTGGATAATATTTTACTGCCTGACAGGTAGTTGTCGGTTAATCTGGGAAATAATGACCAACAAGTGTATTTATGAATTTCTCGGTGGCTGTCCCTTGTGAGTTATGAGTTAGATACGGCTCTTAATGATGTGGGCGGGCGTGCCCGGGATTGTTTTTTATGGCTTTGTTTGTGTTATTTACTTTGGACGGGTGTTAGAATTAGGGAATCGTTTTCGGTAGTAAAATAAAACTGATTGTCTTATCTATCAGTGACGTTGAATAGTGGATGAATACCCAGTGGCAAGTTTGAATTCTTTTGTTTAAAGGATTGATCATAACATTATTTCGAATATTATCAAAAAATGTCACGGGAGTTTTTCATTCGACAGTAAATTATCCTCATTTTGACATGATCAGATTTTGTATCCAACGTTTCGTACGCTCTGGGCCACCCTCAACCTCATTTTTTTCAATACGGATCTGCACATTTTATGACATTTTTTGAAATAACTTTAACGCTGAATTCAACGATATATCATACAATGTCATTCAAAGTTGATTTTCAGATGATTTTGACCCTCATCCAAATTTCTTTGGGTCGGATCTGTATTACATTTGGGTACCTTTAGTTTAATTAACAACATGCAATACATTTCGATAAGAAAATCAACTAACTCATCTTCAACTGAATGGAACGTAACAGAATCAAAGCAAGAAACAAGTAATAATTATTTACAAATTTCAAGAGGTGAAAAACCTAATTCATAGTAATTAAACGAAACTATCATTTAATGAAAGAAAAATCAAATGATCATTCGAAAGTAAATGATGAACATTAATGAAGTAAGTGTTCGAAATGTCCACCATTTTGTAAAATGCACTTTGCGGTTCTGGAACCCATACTTCTCATACATTTGCTTATTTCGTCTCCTTGAATACCTTCCAATACATTCTCAATCTTCTCGCGAGAAATCACTATTGTTGGATTTGTCATTTGTTCCGTTGAAACAAATTACAGAATCAAACTTTATTTTGAGATCATTACGATATAATTTTTGCAAGGCCTGGTATTCAAATTCAAAATCATTGTATTCGCGTCTCTTGACCATTTTATTAACAGGAGTTTTTGATAAATTGCATTCACTGGCCACACTCTCGCTTTTTTTTCTGGGTTTAATTGAATTTGGGTCAGAACATTGATATCGTTGATAGACTTGTTTTTTTTTTACACACAACTCTAGGTTTATTGAATGTATTATTTTCAAGCAGTAGGCCGTGGGTAAAAAAGAACATAACAAGAAATGTCATATTATTTGTCACTTCGTTTATTATTGTGTCACAAGAACTTGTCATTGAATACTTTTTCAATTTAACTTATTCGATATGGTGAAATACACAAATGAAGAGAAGAGAGATATGTACGAAGTGTACATAAAACTAGATAGAAATTCGTTCAAAGCACAACAAAGGTATGGTGAATTATATCCTGAAAGAACAACACCATATATTAAAATGTTTCGACGTTTATCTACAACTTTACTTGCACATAATTCATTCATCAAACCTAGAGGTCCTTATGTACGACGAAACGAGCCTATCAATGACATCAATGTTCTGGCCCAAATTCGAATGAATCCAGGAATAGGATCGAGAACTATGGCCAGTGAATGCAATTTATCAAAAAGTGCTGGCAATAAAATACTCAAGAGACACGGATACCATGACTATAAATACCAAGCCGTGCAAAAACTATATCGCAATGATCCTGAGAGAAGGTTGCAATTCTGTAATTGGTTTCAACGGAAGGTGCGGAATAACAACAATTTTGCGCACAATATCATTTGGGGAGACGAAACGACTTTCACAAATTCTGGCATGTTCAATCGAAGGAACAAACATTTTTATGCCACAGAAAATCCTCACTTAATTCATGAAGTTAGACATAATATCGTTTTTCTTTGAACATATGGTGCGGTTTGTTGAATAATGAATTACTGGGACCCTATTTTATTGACGACAACCTAACCGGAGCCAAATATGTATAAATTATAGAAGAAATGTTGGATGATCTTCCTATACGGTATCGGCGTAATAGTCCATGGTTCCAACAAGACGGATGTGGTCCACACAACTCAAAAATAGTCACAGACTATCTAAATAGAACTCTTCCCGATTCATGGATTGGAACAGTAGCATGGCCTGCCAGATCTCCGGATTTGAATCCGCAGGATTTTTTTCTGTGGGGGTTATCACAAAATGAAATTCATGATACTACGAACTCGACAATAGAGATTCTTCGCGAGAAGATTGAGAATGTATTGGAAGGTATTCAAGGAGACGAAATAAGCAAAAGTATAGGAAGTATGGGTTCCAGAACCGCAAAGTGCATTTTACAAAATGGTGGACATTTCGAACACTTACTTCATTAATGTTCATCATTTACTTTCGAATAATCATTTGATTTTTCTTTCATCAAATGATAGTTTCGTTTAATTATTATGAATTAGGTTTTTCACCTCTTGAAATTTGTAAATAATTATTACTTGTTTCTTGCTTTGATTCTGTTACGTTCCATTCAGTTGAAGATGAGTAAGTTGATTTTCTTATCGAAATGTATTGCATGTTGTTAATTAAACAAAAGGTACCTAAATGTAATACAGATCCGACCCAAAGAAATTTGGATAAGGGTCAAAATCACCTGAAAATCAACTTTGAATGACATTGTATGAATATCGTTGAATTAGCGTTAAAAGTTTTCGAAAAGTGTCATAAAATATGCAGGTCCGTATTGAAAAAAATGAGGTTGAGGGTGGCCCAGAGCGTACGAAACGTTGGATACGAAATCTGATTATGTCAAATTGAGGGTGATTTACTGTCAAATAAAAAACTACCGTGACATTTTTTGATAATATTCGAAATAAAGTGGGAAAAAATGAAAAATCGAAATGACGGAATTTACTTTTCTTATGATATCTCAATAACCGACCCTGATAATCTCGATTTGTTTGAACTGCTTGACAATGCTTCTATGAATGCAACTTTTTCTCCATTTGACCGACCTTCTAACTCTTATGGTTTAAAAGTTACCAATACAATGCCATTAAAAAAGTGGCCACTCTGTAATATATATATATATATATATATATATATATATATATATATATATATATATATATATATATATATATAGCGTACTATTTCTGTGAGCTCAATCAGTTTTTCTCCCAAATCTTGTCTGTATTAATTGTCACGAATACACTACCTCCACAGCAACAATATGTACAGTGGTAACAACAGCAAGCTGGTGAGTACCTTACGCTACCCCACACTATGGGAATCCGGATACGCTGGATCAACGCGCTAGGTTATCCTGCTACCGAATCATTTTAGCCACGGTGAGTCCGTCTGATGAGGCTACTGGCTCTGGGATGTCAGTACTCTGCCAAAGTCAGCAAGGAATACATTCATCAGTTCATAAAGAACTTTCCCGTCTCTACCGAATACGGTATGTTTTTCATTGGTCAACTATCTATCACCCTGCCCCCCAAAGGGCGAGGCAACGGCAAGCCTATGGGGAGGTCCTCTTTCCCTGGATACCCATGTCTACAGGAGAATTTCAATATCAGCAAGATTTCTCTCGCATCAACCATATCCGCCGCTTACTTTCTTTCGAAAGCTACTAGGTATGCTACCATGTTAACTGAGAGGGGACATGGACTTTACCCAGCTATGTCCGGGATCGTCACAAGTATCACCCCCTGTCGGCCTAGACACATGGTGGGCCTTCCTCCTCAGTTGATTTTATGGAAAATTGAATAGATACATTTTGATTAGCAAGGGATTAATTTTCCGAACAGAAGGACGTCATATTAACTATAGTTTGATTATCTCAATTAGTATTACCATAACAGGTAAGTGATGAGATAAGGAAAATTTGTAATGTGGTTATCTACCTGAAACAGCACAGAAAAAACAAATATATAATGACAACATAAACGATTCCAAAACCCAGTTCTCTGTGAATTTTATGAAACGTTGGATAATTATATCATTTTCTACATTTTTCCAATATTCAATAGTTTTCGAGTAGTCAATTTCAAATAATTCAAAGAACTCTGAAATTTTATAGTTTTTTGTTGCTGTAATGAAACACCATCTTTTATTATCATATCATACATGACTGGTCCCCAGCAATTATGATATTTTTTTATGTGTAGTTATACATGAAATGGAAGTGAAGGAAGACATCACCTAATGGACTGATCATTTGGAGACATCAGAAAATACTTAATTTAGGGAACAAAACTGATTAATTAAAATAATAGGATTATTCAAATAATTTCATTTATATAACCATGATTCATTATTATTAGGATTATTTACTATTATACTAATTATATATCAATGATGACGAGATATTCTTCGAGAGAGTACATATCAGGGTTTACAAATTATAGAAGTAACTTTAGGATTACGATGGGGAATAATTTTATTTATTACTTCAAAAGTATTTTTTTATTTCCTTTTTTTGAGGATTTCTCCATAATTCATTACAGAAATAAAATAATTTATAAAAAACCTCTTTGAAGACAAGCTTTCATTCAAATGCACTGAAAAGTAAAAAATAAATGCTCTGGATGTGTGACGTAGGTTATTCCGTGACTTATAGATTCAATTCAATACGTACGCCTAACCTATGCATTTTTGTTAAAGCATCGTTATTATGAGGCCTTTTTTTCCTGTAAGTTCTGAGCTATCTAGTCCTATGAGGAGACTATCTAGAGATTAACTCATTCGCCATCTTGGAGTTGCCATCTTCAATTCCTGAATTTCAACTGAAAATCAATAATCTTCGACTTAATCGTAATCTCCGACCCCAAAATCCCCGACATGCCAATTTTGAATCGAATCGGGCCATAATCACAAAACTCGCCCGCCATCTTGGGTTTGTTGATCAAAAATTCTTAATCTCTGACCCCAGGAACCCTCACATACCAATTTTGAATAGAATCTGACAATGAACACAAAGATTATCGGCCATTTTGGAGCCGCCATCTTGAATTCATAAATTTCGACAAAAAATTCATAATCTCCGACTCGGAAACCCTCACATACCAATTTTTGAATCGAATCGGACCATAATCACAAAACTTGTCCGCCAATTCGAATTTTTTTATTTCGACAGAGATTTCACATTCTCCGTCCCTGAAAACCCTCACATACCAATTTTCAATCGAATCGTACCATAATCACAAAACTCGTCCGTCATCTTGAAGCCGTCATTTTGTTTTTTTTTCCAACGAAAATTTCACAATGCAATGTCACCGGAATTATGATCACCTGCCGAATTTCAGCTCATTCGGATGTCGACAAGTGTTCCAAAAATTGATTACAAATTTTGAACCGGAAAGAATGACAGCATATGAACGAAGCGAGTTGAATAAAAATGTGTAATAAAACATGGCAACAGCGCTGGATACCGTATCGTGCTGAGTATGAAAGATATTATGCAAATTGGACGCCGTATCATACTAAATATGAAAACAAATTATTCACCGGACGTGATAATGATATGATGGTGAAAGGACGCAATATTATATAAGAATACTTTTTTTTATTTTTGAAGTTTTTGATAATCTGAAACCAGCTTTGAGTAGTATTTTTTGTGTAGAACCAGTATACTCAATCAGAATTGACCTAGATAGCGTATTTCTGGTGGACGCAGTAACGTGCGCTTCGTAAAAGGACGCAGTATTGTAGGCAAGATGTATATATATATATATATATATATATATATATTATTTTCTTCAATTTCTCGGAATAAAGGTCTGACTCAGTCAATTCATATATTTCTCTTAACTACGTTTCGACATGGTATTTTTCATCATCAGGTTAAAGCACTAAAATTAAAAATATGGAGTTTGAGACATATTCAACTCAACACACTATTGAAATGTATGCACTAAAATAATTCTTCAAAAATATATGGTTCGAAATATAACACGTTATTTATCTCAATTTAAAAATATCTGAAATATTTATGAGTATTCACTTACAAATTATTTTATTTGAATGCTGCGTTCGCATCGTACGAACGTTATTTTAGGTGTGTGACTGCGTCGAAGTTATCGGAAATGGTTTGTTTATCTTTCATGCATTTTTACCCTCTTCATAAGTACATTGGATTGTTTATATTGAGTTCTAGTATATGAGCCGGACTGTATTTTTTTTGGTAGCATGTGAAGATCAGTTTTTATCATTATTACTATGAACAGAGTTAAAAAAGGTTGTTATAAATCTGGCTTAAGTTTTTAATATCATTTCTATTGTTAATGCTATTGGGGTCTTTTTTAATATGTATAATTTCAAGGAATGTTCTTACTCTCGGATTCCTTTCTTTGTTCAAAATTTCAACGTTGTCAGTGTATATATTGAAAAAGACCCCAATAGCATTAACTATAGAAATGATATAAAAAACTCAAGCCATATTCATAAAAACCTTTTTTAACTTTGTTTATAGTAATAAAAATGCATGAAAGATAAACAAACCATGCCCGATAACTTCGACGCAGTCACACACCTACAATAACATTCGTACGATGCGAACGCAGAATTCAAATAAAATAATTTGTAAGTGAATACTCATAAATGTTATAGATATTTTTATATTGAGTTAAATAACGTGTTATATTTCGGACCATATATTTTTAAAGAATTATTTTAGTGCATAGATTTCAATATTGTATTAAGTTAAATATGTCTCAAACTCCATATTTTTCATTTTAGTCTTTCAACCTGATGATGACAAATACCATATATATATTTATATATCTTTCTTTCATTTTAATCATGATTCGTCGTTAAAATGAGGAACACAAATTTTTACAGTCGAATTACAGTTTTCTGGGTGTATTTTGTGGTGGTTGTGAAGAACTCCACACCCGTAAATCAACGAGGCAGAATAAGGACCAAAACACGATTTTACAAAAAAACTTATGTTTGGTTCAGCTATGGAAGATGTCTTGGAAGCTAGAGAGCCCAACTTCCAAGTAGGTTAATCAGCTGCTGAATTTACTAATACAGAACATGTACTCGTGCAGCCATCTTGAATATGATTTAGCAGTACTCTATTATTGTTCCCGGATGGATATTCAATTTAAAGCGCATTTAGTGATATATACCTGAACCGTAATAGGACGATTTCCATCACTAAGTTTCGTGAAAATGTTATTTTTTTATTATATACTTGATCTTTGGTGAAATTATCTATTTTGAGGAGTTCTATTTGAAGAGTTCTACAACCTCTTCAAAAAGAAGATGCCTCACTTCAAATATTCAACGGAAAACAATAACTCAATTAGTTTCCTGGCTAATTCCTCGACGTACATTGGATAACATTCGATGAATAATCATGCATAGCCTCTCAATAGGGCGACACAGGTTTCGGATTCTTTCAGTACAGGACAACAACTTATGCCTACAAACCCGAATAAACAGATCAATCTCTACTTCGAAGGTCACGATCTAGTGTTTTTTACTGGGAATATACAGCATGCGGATTTTCTAATGTCAAACATGTGTAATGAGGGTTATTAAATTTACCTCGTGTGTTTGCCATTGTTCGAAGCTACTGGCAATATTCCACATCTGTGGGAAGTTCTTAAAGTTTTAATGCTTGTTTCGATTTAGGAGCAAGTGGCAGCATTCAAATATTGCAGGGTTTCAATACATTACAACTATTGGTATATTCATTCAAACATGTTATGAATTGAGAGCAATACACTGGACATAACAGATAATAATAACATGCGATCCATTTCCCGGCGTACACTAGATCGGTTTCCTCTCCGAACTCCGATATGGAAATGGAACAGGCAGGTTTGTACTTCAGTTTTCTAACATTATCAATTGATGATTTTTGTTACAGGTGATTTTTGATGGAATCACATAATATTTTGATGGATTCTACATGAAAAAAAAATCCTCAGCATTGAGTACACCCTGTATATATTGATGATGTTATCAGAATTGAGGCATTTTTCAATGAGATGCAAAACTCGTGAAAATAAAAACTCACTGATTAAACTATATATATATATATATATATATATATATATATATATATAAATATATAAATATATAGATATTTATTATTATGATGATGTGGGTTGTTTATTTTATTTAGTTTTTTATTGATTGATTATTATTCTAATTATTTTATTAACCACTAGTCATCACAATAATTTTGCAACTTGTTATGATAAGCTTGATTGATTTTATTTATCATCAATTTCACTTGATTCTTTGAAAAAATACTCATCATAACAATAGAAAGTCCGGCTATGTTGTTCTTACTCTTTTTCAAACACCATTTTACCTTTCCTTTGTTACCTCATTCCAGCTCAGTCGGTACGCCTATGGAGACTTGATCATCCTACAGCTCAGCAGAGTTGAGTTGCGCCATCTAGTTGCTTTGTTTGAAATCAAGTTATTGTTCCATGGAAATATAGTTCGTGATATGATCAAATGATAAGTAACGGAACAGAAAATTGTTAAATTTGTTTCCCGTTTATTGAAATGAATTTCCAAAAGTTTCAAAATGCTACTCTTGCGATATCTAGCTTATATGAAATATAATTGAATCTATGAACTCTACGAAAATCATCACATGACTTGCTCATGCGCAATACAATGAATGAGCAAGTAAATATTTACAGGTTACATTGACAAAGTGGTTACAAGTATGAAATAAAGTTCACCACTGTGGATAAATATTATCAAAGACCCCAAAAAGTGTCTAATACCAATGATATCACTTCGTTTATTTGTGTTTTTAAAAAGTACCTGTAGTTCGTTGCGTTTGTGCACTCACGAAGACTCCTGGCTGTGTCCAGTGTTTTGGAAAGTGAACCTGTCCGACGTTGGCCCCCTTTAATTGTTGGTTATGTCGTGAGTGGAATGTGATCTGGATAGCGGGTAAATGGTTTAATTGCTCAAATAGTTGTAGGCTGCTTCTTGGTTTGGATTATTGATTGGAATTGCTCTCACAGTTGTGTTTTCTGCTCATTTGGATTGATTTATCTAATAAAAAATTTTCTAACGCTTTCTCCAAAATTATTTTCTTTCGACTCTATTTTTTTCCTTCCGTAGCAACCATCAGTTTTTGTTTTTTGGCAGAAATTTTAGTTTCCACACACTTTTAAAAGCAATTCTCCTTATTCTACACTATGAAACTTATTTTATATACAGCTTATATTTCTATACTTGATATTATTTATACAATGTTGCCTTGAGTTTCTAAGTTAGCATACAGGATGTTCTTGCTTATATATAATTTTTATCTGTTTGTATTGTAAGATTTTGTTTGTAGATTTTGATGTCTATTTTTTTTATAGGTTGTGCAATCTAAATGGATAGTTGGGAACCTATTGATGTCAATAGAAAAGCTTCACTTCTAAACTCTTTGATGATTTGTGTCAAACATAAGATGGTAAAAGGTTTCAGGAATGCAAAGTGCACAGAAAAATTGTAAAACCACCATAGCAGGTATTCATGTGATGTATAAGTATCATCTTATCAAATTTTTATTCTTTCAATGGTTAACATATTTTATTATATATATATATATATATATATTTATATATATATATAATATATATATATATATATATATATATATATATATATATATTATAAATATACAGTGTCACACATAAAGTTCGCAACATATGGAAGTTTTTTTATTAATAGATATAATGAAAATGACTTCGCAGTTAGTTTGTCATGTGCTACTCTAAACCTGTAAATTTTTAAATTTTTCTCGAAAATCTTCAAAAAATCAGTTTTTTTTGGAAAATCCGAAAAATGCCAAATTTGGACATTCTACTGTCACTTCGACTTTTAAAAAAAAAAAAATTTCGAATCTTTCGCTCTACCGATTCGAACGAAACATGATTCAAATTTCATAATTTCGATGAATACGAGACTTCATGTCTCCAGAAATTCGTCTTTGTTGTTGCAAACTTCATCTACTTTTTTCATTTCATTGTGAAACTAATTCGGATTTTCAATGTATGGACGTTAATATGTCAGTAGTCGAATGAACGAATTTCTTTTCATTCTCATTACACTCGTATTTCGTTTTTTAATAGATTTTTATCCAGTTTGATTATTTTTCTGACCAATAATTCAGTTACAAACAAACCTGAAATATCACACTTTTCTGTAAACTAAACAATGACCTACAGTTTCAAACTATTCAAAAGACTTTTGTTCTAGCGATTTGTACTAAACATGATATAAAATTTCGTGATTTTAAACAATACAAGACTTATGCAACATCTCGAGAAAAAAATAGTACAATTGATCGAATCGAAATAAAATTTTCCCTTAGTAGGCTTTTGAAACAAATTTTTAGTTTTGGTTAATGTCAAATTATTGCGTTTAATAAATCGAGTTGTTTTTTGTACAGATTTTCGTATATTTATAATCCATAAATAAGTTTAATGTATAATGTTATCCACACAAGACAAAGTGGAAATCGTTCTTTTATGTGGTGAGAATGTGCCATATCGAGATGTGCCATATCGAGTTTTTGATTCCAACCACATGGTTGAAGATGTTTGAACATTTTTATTTATAATGTGTAACATATGAGTGTGGTAATTGAACATTAGTTCAATTCGCTATTTTTAATTTCTCATTATTTATTACCATAATGTCAAAAGACAATGAATATTTTGTAATGAACATCGTGTCATCCAATCTCACCTAAGTTTTCCCTGATGATGAAATAAATCAATTCCGAAAGCTTGGACAAACTTACAAGAGTTTTCTTTTTGACATTGCTGCATTCCCCACTATCAACTAGTTTATATTATATATATATATATATATATATATATATATATATATATTTATACAGTGTCACACATGAAGTTCGCAACATATGGAAGTTTTTTTTAGTAATAGATATAATGGAAATTTGACTTCGCAGTTAGTTTGTACTTGAAAAATAGTAAAAAACAGCTTCTCTCTTTTGTCATGTGCTACTCTAAACCTGTCAATTTGACGTTTTTTTCGAAAATCCTCAAAAAATCAGTATTTTTTTATTTCGAAAAATGCAAAAAAAATATTAAAAAAAATATGGTCCAATTATTTGGTAATGTAATAAACCACACCTCACATTTATCTTGAATGAATATTGGTCACGGCATTCTATTACAAAATTTGGATTATTGTTGGACCACCAGCGACAATTGTGGGAACTAACTGTTCCGTTCGAAGTGAAAGTTGCTTCGTCTGTCCATAAAATACTGTAGGGAAATGTGATATCTTTTTCTCTCTCACCTTGGAACCAAAATGAAAATCATACTCGAATATTGAAATCTCTTTCTTTAAGAGTGTGTATGGACTTTGGCTCATAGAGATGGAAATTATTTCTGTGCAAAATTCTTCTCACAATTTCTCTGCCAACCCCTGTATTTTCACTAATACTCCTAATATTAGTTTTTAAGTTTTCAACAACGCTCAAACAAACATTGAGTTGTTCTTCTTCATTATACCTTATTGGATTATGTGGTTTCTTGAAACGATTGTCCACAGAGCCAGTTTCTTTGAATGTTTTCAATATCTTTCCCACGGTACTAAGCCCAATCATGACGACATTCGTCCAGCTACGTTGGATGAACTTAAGGCCCATATAAAGGGACTCAGTCCCAAAAAAGGGCCTAGTTACGACGGAATTACTGATCGACTGATCAAGTATTTCCTGGATAACCAGGTGCAGTCATTATTGAATATTATTAATAATTTACTGCGCCTTAAGAGATTCCATCGGAGGTGGAACCATGCCGTTGTGGTTATGATCCCGAACAGGGACAAAACCCGACCTTTTCACATAATTATCGACCAATCAGTCTGCTGTGCAGTTCGGCTGAGCTGGCTGAAAAATTCGTTCTAGAAAGGCTTGACGAAGAAGTGGAGAATATAAATGTCCAACCCAACGAAAAATTTGGTTTTAGACGTGCTCACTCCACTGAGCTACAGGTGATGAGGCTAGTGAAGAACACTATTCCATCCTTAAACTCAAATAACAGTGCCCACATTGTTTTACTTGATATTAGCAAAGCCATTGACAGGGTTTGGCATTAAGGCCTTCTTGCTAAGCTAATAGATTTCCACCTGCCTCAGAGTTTGATCAAGTGGATCAAGTTGTTTCTCTTGGGTAGGACATTTCAAGCCAGGGTCGACAATTCTCTCTCGTATTCGAGAGAAATTGAGGCCGGCGTTCCTCAGGGGGCAATACTGTCTCCTATTCCTATATTATACGCCCTCTACACGTCAGATATTCCAAGAAGCGAACAAGTAAAGGTCTCTCTGGTCGCCGATGATACGGCTTTGCTTTCCTCTGCAGCTGACCACCTGATGGGTGTCGTTCACTTGCAAAATGCATTAAGCGACCTCCAGCAGTGGTACCGAGTGGAAGATGAAGCTAAATCCTGAAAAAACACAAGAGATTTCGATGTGTCGCAAGAGGAGCAACCCGGAGAGGGGAGTGACTATCTCTGGGAGGAAGATAGAATGGTCAGAGCAGGTCAAGTACCTGGGACTTACTCTGGATCGCCGGCTCACCTGGAGACCACACGTCAATATTGTCAGAGACAAAATTGTCAAAAAGATCTGTACACTATATCCCCTGATCAACAGAAAGAGCAAACTCTCCCTTAAAAACAAAGTCACGATTTACAAAATGATGTTCAGGCCTGTCATTTTGTATGCCTCAGCCGCCTGGGGCCAAATCTGCAGGTCTAGCATTGGCATCCTGGAACGCGCGCAAATGAGAGTCCTGCGGATGATAACGAACGCTCCGTGGTACGTGCGGAACGATCCGATCCTCAAAAACCATCATGGCAAAGACTAGAGACCGGTCTCTAATTCTTGACCAACCAAATTCTAAATTCCTGAACGGACGTGGCCCACTTATTTGATGTCTAAAGAGTAAGAGCCTTAAGGCTACACTCGGCTTATTAACAGTGATAGGAGATCCAGGTACGGAACTGAAGTGAATATTTCTTCCTGGATGCCGGTGATTGAAAATACAAGCAACATCTCGATATGGCACATTCTCACCACATAAAAGAACGATTTCCACTTTGTCTTGTCTGGATAACATTGTACATTAAACTTATTTGTGAAGCATGAATATACGAAAATATGTACACAAAACAACTCGATTTATCAAACGCAATAATTTGACATTAACCAAAACTACAAATTTGTTTCAAAAGCCTACTAAGAGAAAATTTTATTTCGATTCCATCAATTGTACTATTTTCTTCTCGAGATGTTGCATTAGTCTTGTATTGTTTAAAATCACGAAATTTTATATCATGTTTAGTACAAATCGCTAGAACAAAAGTCTTTTGAATAGTTATGGAACTGTAGGTCATTGTTTAGTTTACAGAAAAGTGTGATATTTCAGGTTTGTTTGTAACTGAATTATTGGTCAGAAAAATAATCAAACTGGATAAAAATCTATCAAAAAAAGAAATACGAGTGTAATAAGAATGAAAAAAAATCGTTTATTCGACTACTGACATATTAACGTCCATACATTGAAAATCCGAATCAGTTTCACAATGAAATGAAAAAAGTAGATGAAGTTTGCAACAACAAAGACGAATTTCTGGAGACATGAAGTCTCGTATTCATCAAAATTATGAAATTTGAATCATGTTTCGTTCGAATCGGTAGAGCAAAAGATTCAGAGAATTAAAAAAATTTGAAAAATGTCGAAGTGACAGTAGAATGTCCAAATTTGGCATTTTTCGGAATTTTCAAATAAACTGATTTTTTGAGGATTTTCGAAAAAAAATTAAAATTTTACAGGTTTAGAGTAGCACATGACTGAAGGAAAGAGGGTGTTTTTTAATCATTTTTCAAGCACAAACTAACTGCGAAGTCAAATTTTAATTATATCTATTAATAAAAAATCTTCCATATGTTGCGAACTTTATGTGTGACACTGTATATGTATACATATATATATATATATATATATATATATATATATATATATATATATATATACATATATTTATATATATATATATTGTTATGATATCAAATATATGTTAACTATTGAAAGAATAAAAATTTGATAAAATGATACTTATACATCACATGAATACCTGCTATGGTGGTTTTACAATTTTTCTGTGCACTTTGCATTTCTGAAACCTTCTACCATCTTATGTTTGACGGAGATCATCAAAGAGTTCAGAAGTGAAGCTTTCATATTGACATCAATAGGTTTCCAACTATCCATTTAGATTGCACAACCTATAAAAAGAATAGACATCAAAAACTACAAACAAAATCTCAGAATACAAACAGATAAAAATTATATATGAGCAAGAACATCCTGTATGCTAACTTAGAAACTCAAGGGAACATTGTATAAATAATATTAAGTATAGAAATATAAGCTGTATATAAAATAAGTTTCATAGTCTAGAATAAGGAGAATTGCTTTTAAAAGTGTGTGGAAACTAAAATTTCGTTCCAAAAACAAAAACTGATGGTTGCTACGGAAGGGAGAAAATAGAGTCGAAAAAAAATAATTTGGAGAAAGCGTTAGAAATTTTTTATCAGATAAATCAATCCAAATGAGCAGAAAACACAACTGTGAGAGCAATTCCAAACAATAATCCAAACCAAGAAACAGCCTACAACTATTTGAGCAATAAAACCATTTACCCGCTATCCAGATCACATTCCACGCAGGACATAACCAACAATAAAAGGGGGCCAACGTCGGACAGGTTCACTTTCCAAAACACTGGACACAGCCAGGAGTCTCCGTGAGTGCACAAATGCAACGAACTAGAGGTACTTTTGAAAAACACAAATAAACGAAGTGATATCATTGGTGTTAGACACTTTTTGGGGTCTTTGATAATATTTATCCACAGTGGTGAACTTTATTTCATACTTGTAACCACTTTGTCAATGTAACCTGTAAATATTTATTCGCTCATTCATTGTATTGCGCATGAGCAAGTCATGTGATGATTTTTCAAGTTCATAGATTCAATTATATTTCATATAAGCTAGATATCGCAAGAGTAGGATTTTGAAACTTTTGGAAATCCATTTCAATAAAAAAGAAACAAATTCAACAATTTTCTGTTCCGTTATTTATCATTTGATCATATCACGAACTATATTTTCATGGAACAATAACTTGATTTCAAACAAAGCAACTAGATGGCGCAACTCAACTCTGCTGAGCTGGAAGTCTCCATAGGCGTACCCACTGAGCTGGAATGAGGTAACAAAGGAAAGGTAAAATGGTGTTTGAAAAAGAGTAAGAAAAAATCAAGTAAAATTGATGATAAATGAAATCAATCAAGCTTATCATAACAAATTGCAAAATTATTGTGATGACTAGTGGATAATAAAATAATAAGAATAATAATCAATCAATAAAAAACTTAATATAATAAACAACCCACATCATCATAATAATATATATATATATATATATATATATATATATATATATAAACAGTTTCATCAGTAAGTTTTTTATTTTTATGAGTTTTGCATCTCCTTGAAAAATGCCTCAATTCTGATAACATCAATATATACAGGGTGAACTCAATGCTGAGGATTTTTTTTTTCATGTAGAATCCATCAAAATATTATGAGATTCTATCAAAAATCACCTGTAACAAAAATCATTAATTGATAATGTTAGAAAACTGAAGTACAAACCTGCCTGTTCCATTTCCATATCGGAGTTCGGAGAGGAAACCGATCTAGTGTACGCCGGGAAATGGATCGCATGTTATTATTATCTGTATCTGTATTATATGTCCAGTGTATTGCTTTCAATTCATAACATGTTTAAATGAATATACCAATAGTTGTAATGTATTGAAACCCTGCAATATTTGAATGCTGCCACTTGCTCCTGAATCGAAACATGTTCGAGTGATACAAGCATTGAAACTTTAAGAACTTCCCACAGATGTGGAATATTGCCAGTAGCTTCGAACAATGGCAAACACACACAATGTCAAAAAGAAAACTCTTGTAAGTTTGTCCAAGCTTTCGGAATTGATTTATTCCATCATCAGGGAAAACTTAGGTGAGATTGGATGACACGATGTTCATTACAAAATATTTATTGTCTTTTGACATTATGGTAATAAATAATGAGAAATTTAAAACAGCGAATTGAACTAATGTTCAATTACCACACTTATATGTTACACATTATAAATAAAAATGTTGAAATATCTTCAACCATGTGGTTGGAATAAAAAACTGGAGTTTTTGATTCCAACCACATGGTTGCTGAAAATCTCAGAAACTCGCCAATTCAATAAATTTACTTTGCCCTTCTACGCAATGTGCAGGTGTTTTTTGTTATATTCCATATTCCATATTTTGTTCAGGAATATCTAGGGTAGAAAGAGCGGATACTAAGGGGTATCCGCTCCCACATTATCCATCCCCCACCCTTGGCCAGATGGATTGCTAGATAATTCTTCATGTAATTGTAAAAAATATTAGTCAGTTCTTGGCCCTTCTCCAATATCTTTTAACAAAAATCGTAATTATTCCGAAATAATTTTTAGAAATGTTGGTAGTATTACAATGATATAATTATCAACAAAGAAAATATTTTCCATTGATTGAAGATTAAATAAATAGGAATGAAGATAATCGTTGATTTTTCTATGAGCAATGTATTGCGGAACGGCCAGTTGTATAGGTTACTTTTATAGTATAGTTTGAACTGTTATTTAACCTTAAGTATAAACCGATGGAAATTAAAAATGTATCTTGTATATCTTCCAGTTACAGAATTTGTAGCTAACTTCAAATCACATTGGTTTATCAATTTTTTTTTCGTTTTTAAAGAAAATTGACAGCATTGACAAGATTGACAAGTCGAGTTCCAATCAAGACTAGTTGTTGGTGTTTTCCAAATTCCTCCGTCCGTGAATTTTAGTTATTGTTTATGATTATTGTACTTTTAATAAAATGGATTACGAGGGCAGCAGGAGGTCATACAATTTTCCAATTTTCATCCACAATATCAACTATAAGTATATCTTCTTTTCCGTCAAATAATATATCTTCAAATATTTCCAATATATCCACTTTTAGAACAAAAAATATTGTCAAAGAAAATAACAAATATGTATAGGTTACAGCAAAAACATCGGTATTTCAATCCGCGCATGTGTTTAACCGAAGGTTGAAGTTCAACTGGGCCTCCATCAGTCAGTTGGCAGTTAAACTCCGAATGGCAGTCAACAACGAACTTTATTCATTAAACCAAAATTTAACTGACACTTGAAGTTCAAACTGAACCTATAGCCTCATAGGTTTTTACTAAGATGGTAGTTAATCACGTAACCTATTTTAAAATTATTAAATTGGAAGATTATTATTTTCGTTGACAAAAATGCGATGGCATTCTTGTATCAATGTCAGTGAATTCTGGTAAGTACTAACTTATTTTGATTACATTCTTCTTCGCCACTTCCATCTTTATGAGTTCTGAATTGATATTGTATTGAAAAATCTTTGCAATACTTCAATACGGGGCTGGGATATTGTGATAGGTTACAAAATTCCATGGTATCGGTCGTATCGAGAAAATTTCAGAATATAGTCTCTTGTTTCAGAAAACCCCCAGCAACGATTGAACTAACTATTTTCATATTTTTTCATCTGAGAAGGTAGTAGAAGGGTATTTTGCGAATATTTCAATTTGGGGGGAGATATTGAACTCGTTTTTGGGTCACAAATTATTTCATCATGTAAAGCATGTCTAGCAAGTTCTTGCATGAAAAAATCACCAGCAACGGTAAATTTGTTCTATTTGGGAATATTTTAATTTGGGGTTGAGATATTAGGGTAGTTTTTGGATCACAAATTATTTCACTATATGGAGCGTGTCTAGCAAGTTCCTAGTAATGCATACGCATGAAAAAATCCCCAGCAATGATTATTTTGATCTAATTGCGAATTTTTAAATTTGGGGGTGAGATATTGGTGTAGTTTTTGGGTCACAAATTATTTCATCATATAAAGCATGTCTAGCCAATTCCAAGTAATGTATTTGCATGGAAAAATCCCAGGCAACGATTAATTTGTTCTATTTGCTAATGTTTCAATTTGGGGGTGCGATATTGTGGTAGGTTTTGGGTCACAAATCATTTCATCATATCGAAAATGTCTAGCAGGTTTCTGATAATGTATCAGCATGGAAAAATCCCCAGCAACGTTTGATTTGTTCTAATTGCGAATGTTTCAATTTGGGGGTGAGTTATTGAGGTGATTTTTGGGTCACAAATTATTTCATTATATGGAACATATCTAGCAAGTTCCTAATAAAGTATTCGCATGAAAAAATCCCCAGTAATGATTAATTTGTTCTATTTGCAAATATTTCAATTTGGGGGGAGATATTGGGGTAATTTTTAGGTCACAAATTATTTCATCATATGGAAGGTGTCTGAAAGTTCTTTATGATGTATCTGCATGAAAAAATCACCACCAACGGTTAATTTGTTTTATTTGCGAATATTTCGGTTTGGGGGATCAGATATTTCAATTTGGGGTTGGGATATTAGGGTAGTTTTTGAGTCACAAATTATTTTATCATGTGGAGCGTATCTAACAAGTTCCTAATAATGTATTTGCATGGAAAAATCTCCAGCAATCATCAATTTGTTCCATTTGCGAATATTTTAATTTGAGAAAGAGATATTAGGGTAGTTTTTGGGTCACAAATTATTTCATCATATGGAGCGTGTCATGCAAGTTTTATTGATGTGTTTGCATGGAAAAATCACCAGAAACAGTTAATTTGTTTCATTTCCGAATATTTCAATTTGAGAGTGAGATATTGGGGTAGTTTTTGGGTCACAAATTATTTTATCATATGGAGCGTATCAAGCAAGTTTCTAATAATGTATTCGTATGGAAAAATCTTCAGCAACAATTAATTTGTTGTATTTGGGATTATATCAATTTGGGGGTGGGATATCGGGGTGGTTTTTGTGTTACAAATCAATTCGTATCATCGAAAATGTCAAGAAGGTGCCAAAATATAGTTATTCATCAAATATTCCCAACAATGGTAATTTTCAGTTCGAAAACCAAGAAATTCTATAAATGACAATAAAAAACCGTTGCTGCTGTCACACTCGTTTCACATGTACTAGAAACAGGACACAGCATAAACTTTAGTGACACTCGTATGTTGGCAAGTCATAAGAATGTCCACTCAAGAAGAACAGGAAAATCCATCGAAATCTAAAAACGACCACATAATATGAACAAAAGGGATGACATTCAAAGACTACCAACTATATGGAGATCTATTTTGACCCACCGACAAATTAATCAACAACAAAATATAAGCGGAGATAGAACATCGACGCTCCCAGCAGAGAGTTCACCCAGCAACACCTATGGCGACCTGGCAACGGCGCATCCGACAAGGACCTCTTCCGGTTCCACACGAAACAGGGCACGAACGATGAAAACCAATCGGGACTATCGTGCGCAATCGACTGATCACCATAACAAATTGAGGAGCACAACACGAAAAGATCAGTCGAGTTCGAAATAATCTAGACATCACCTGAAGATGGCAAATGTGAATTTGCCAAAACGTCGTATAAATACATGTATGTATATATATATATATATATATATATATATATATATATATATATATATATATATATATATATATATATATATATATATATATATATATGAAAGGGAGGAATATCGAGGGGACTGTTAAAAACAAAATGGATTGGATGAAATTTAATGGACATAGCCCTCAAAAAAAAGTGTTAACCGTAGACACGTGTTTCGGGCTTTCGGCCTTCATCAGTACGGTGAAGAAGTGCAAGGATGAACAACACTTGGTAGTAAACGACAAATCAACAGAGTCAACAAACAAAAGCCAGCCGCACATTTGTGGTTTCAGTTAGTAGACCCTGCATTCCAGGGCAACAACCAATGTCACCACGGAAGCAGCTATAGCTACCTGCGAGACATCCGATTCCAGGATTATGAAGATGAAAGGGAGAAATATCGAGGAGACTGTTAAAAAAAATGGAAGAAATTTAATGAACATAGCCCTCAAAGAATTGTTTACCGTAGACACGTGTTTCGGCCCTCATCAGTACGGTGAAAAAGTGCCAATGTTGTTCATCATTGCAATATACTGGGTGATTCTCCAAGGTGACTCACCCCTATAACTTGTTTATTATTGAAGATAGAAAAACGAAATTTGGGGGTTGTGTATTATAGTTCAATTTTGACATATTTACTTGCTTTGCCATACTTCTGGTTTGACCGGACATGACCCCAACTTTCGATTTTTAAATGGGACATCCTATATGTTTTTACTTATTTCGATCGAGAATGACATTCTTAATCCAACAACTCTTCACTCGTCCATATTTGACAAATAAAGTCATTTTTATTCCAATTTTTATTTTTCGATCGAGAATGCCATGGATGGTGTGAATCGTTCATTCTTGATCAAGTAACATGGAAAAAATACGACTTTGAGGCTGATGACTTCTCAGTCGTTTTAAGAATTATTTCAAAGTCGCAAATTAGTCCATTAAGGTTTTAAATTTTCAAAATGACCTCCTCCTAGATCACGGCAAAGTTCAACTTTTTCAATTGTTTGGCACACCACATTGATAAGCTGTTTTGCAGTAATGTTCTGGAATGCCACACTTACTTTACACTCCAGTTCTTCACGAGTAGCTGATACTGTGTTCTACACCTAATTTTTAATTGTTCCCCAGAGAAAAAATCTAGCGGAGTGAGATCTGGTGATCTAGAATATGGAAAGGAAATAATACATTATGAAAAAATATGGCAACTTAAGAATGTACCTCGCAGGCCACTTAATAGGTCCATAAGTGCCAATTCACTTTTCCGATGTTCTCTTACGACTTGAGAATTATGAGGTGGCGCGCCATCTTGTTGAAAATAGATATCAACTTGGTTAGCCAGTGGCAAATCTTCAATGAAATCATTAATTCGATTTCTAAGGAACTGTAGATATCTTTCCGCAGTAAGTTGTCCGTCGAAAATTATTGGCCCCAAGAGTTTTTCTCATCCATCAATTGAAACCAAATCGTTCTTGGAAATTTCCTTCTTGCATCAGATTTGTTTGAGACCAGTACCTTTTATTATTCCGATTGACAGACCCAAGTTGGTGAATCGAATTTCATCTGAATAAATAATTTTAAATGGAAAACGTACATCTTCTCCGCATTTTGTCAAAAACCAGTTGCAACAAGTTAATCTTCGGTTGTGGTCGTTATATATTATTGGTGTAGTTGGTACTTGAATGATCGATAATTATATTTGTGAAGAATTCTCCAAACGGACGAATAACTCATATCACACTCAGAAACAATTTGGCGAATTGACGCCGTGCAATTCACTTCAACATAGGCCAACACGTCTACTTCTTTTTCTTCACTGACGATGGAGTTATTGGCATTTTCTTCTGGTTCATTTCGCATTTGCCTTTCCAGTTTTGGAAAATAATGCCAAGTGGGATGGCGACGATTAGAGAATCTCTGAGGATAAATTCGAGCTGTATTAGTTGCATTCGTTTTTGCTTCTCCGTAAATTAGCAGCATGACAATTTCACGGTTATTCACAATGAAATACTGCTTAGCAAGTTATCCAGGGCATCTTGGTGGTAGTAATCATCTAAAGCAGTGGTCTTGAACACCCCCAAAATTTCCACAGCTTCGAAAAATCTGATGATTTACGAAAATGAAATAAGTACCAACTGCTAACATTTGAGCAATGGAATCAAAAACACTATAACCCAATACTACATAAATTTTAATATTTACTTAAATGGTATTGATGGAAATATTCAAGTTTTTCGAAAGTGAATATTTGAAGCAAGAACAATCTTCTGGAGACTTGAAAAAACATTTCATTGATTTCAGTAACTTTTTATGTCAGTACACTTTTATTACATGTATGATTACTTTTTTTGTACTGGAAGATTTGGCAAAAACACAATAATTTCTAAAAAAGCAATAACAATCAGCATGTAATCTCATGTACTGATACCGACAATAATGATTATGAATGTGCTTCTTCCTCAAGTGCTGCACTTCTGGAACGACATTGTATACCACCTTCAAATTATAACTGTATTGGCAGACCCATGGCAACATCCAGCAGAGAACCGGAGGGAAATATTTTCTAGACAGCATAATGCCTGATCTGAAAGACCTCTCGCCTTTCTGCAGATACCTTGAACCTTTTTGGCTCAAGCATTTTTATAACAAAATCCGAATACACTGAATGAAACTTTTTCAATGTGAAGAACACGTCAGAATTTCATACCCATAATCTGGAGGTTTCTTCTTCCACTGCCGTTAGAGAGTGGGTTTCGAAGTGGAGGCAGGAGCTCGCAGAATATAAATAGGTCGAAAGTGCCCAGTTGTGTGCCTCCTACAATCAAAGTTTTTTTACAATGACCTCTTGTTTTTTTTTAAGGGGTGAGAAACTTCCCGCCACTTTCCCTGTGGTCAGCGATCACAGTCCTCTCACAGCCAGAAGTCTGTTTGCCGAAGATGAGTGTTGGACGAGTGAAGTAACTGAGGATCATTACGATCTGATGAACGGGGTCCTTGATACTTAACTCCCTGGAGTCTTAACAGAAAGGACATTCAAGTAAATTTTCAGGATGAGTGTTTCTTACAGTGTTCAAATATGACCTCTATCTAAATATCCAGCATTTCATTTAGAATTTTGGCTAACCTCGTCATAAGTCGGCTTATTCTGAAAGCCCATTTTTTACTTTAAGCTCTAAAAAATTGGCTAGGAAGAAGTGTCGGAAAAATGAAGGACGGCTCAGCCCTTCCCTTCTCCCGACTTTCTGAAAGGAATATACTTCTTTTTAGTTTGTGATTGAGGTTTCTGTTAACTCTATTTTATAAAAAAATATTTCCATATGCATAACTTGTTTTATTGGCAAAGTTGTCATTGGAACTGTACTTGAGCCAAGTTGACCCCCCAACATCTTGTGCTGCGACCGCGCCTGCCTGGTAGTTCATAAAACTTGAAAAACACTGATTTTGATTTTCTGGTAATACCTTAATTTTAAATATATACTTTTTTAAATTTTTATTTCGGTTATTCCCAAACTCAGTTTTTTTTTCAATAATGTTTTCGGTGTTGTATGCATCATCTTAAGTTATTAGTCACAAGAAGTTTAGATTAGTTTTCAATGAGAATATGCCGAAAGACAAAAGTTGGGCAAATTTTTTTATGACTTGAATCTCACATGTTTTGGGGCATGAGTAGCTCTTCAGGTTGACTGTCATTCGATATCTGAAGCATCATCGATCATGATTGCACTTTTGAGGAGTACACTTGCATCAAAAGCTCGAACAATGTGGTGAATATATTGTAAATGCCAAGTCGTCTTTCGGAGGGGATGTTAAGCCATCGGACTAGAATCAATGGATATTGGGCTCGTTAAGAATCCTACTCTGGTTGGAATCCCAGACGGATCAGAAAAATTTCCGTTTTTAGGATGTGCTCACCGGAGTGAGTGATAAGCTTTCTTTGCAGAAATTGGCTGACAAATATAGCAGAAAAAAAGAAAATCTGTAAAATTATAATTTAACTTCCGGGAACTCACAACTCCTGCATATTTATGCAGGAGTAGTGTATTGACCCCATTTTTTTGAGAACATCTAGTTAAGTAAATAAAAACATAACTGAGATCGTAGTAGATTTATTGGATATGTTGGATCTCACCACAGATCTTTCAGATGACAATAACTTACCCTTTGCTTAGTTCATTAGAAGAGAAAATAAAATAGATTAGGATAATTTCTAAATGAATCTAGAAATACTGTTTTTGTTTCATATTGCATTTTTTATAGGAATACTATTTCAATTTTATTTAAAATTATGCATTATCAGTTTCTTCCAATAAATGAATGGTTGTTAATTTTTTTTTTCCAAATCTTTTTTAATACTCTCAATCATAAAAAAATAAGGAAATAACTATACAAAATAATTAGAACATCCAATTTATATCAATATTTTGATTTTTTTAATGAATATATTTTATGTAAGTTGAACAAGTCTTTTCATTACATATTTTTATTTATTTATTAGAAAATTATAATAAAAGTATTATTCATCATACCTTAAACTGACATACTTGAAACTATGATTTCACATAGACAGAATATATATATACTTTTATATCAATTATCACAGGTTTTTGGAAGGTAAATAATTCAGATGGAATATCATAAATATTATCACATTATTTATCACAGTTCGTTACAGTATTTCAGTTTCCTTTTTAAAGATGACAGTGAAAGAGAAAATACCAAGATCTTCTTTGTTGCCGTTAGTTAACATATGTGATAGTGGCGAGTACATGCCCTAATTACATCTGTGATTACTTGGTTTGAATAAATAAGTATTTCTGAGAGGTACATGGAGATCAATAAGACCAAGCAAGTCGGGACAGTCAATCTCAGCATTTAAAAGTTTGTGTAACAAACATATATCCTGTCTAAAATACCATCAAATTCAGCTGTGGAAACTATTATTTGATTCAATTCCAATCTTGTAAGATGTAATGAATGTGTTATGATAATTATTTTTGGAAAAGTTCTTTCGATAAAAAATCCCATATGTTGCATAGCTACTGAGGGGCAAATATAAATAAATATTATGTATTTGACACATTGAAATTAAAGAATGTCAGCTATTGCCAATGGTTCAGATATCAAACAGGAGTCGAACCATGGCAAATGATACAAAATAAAATGAGAGAAAAAGTACCTTGAATAACTTGTATAAACTAAACGACTTGCGTCTGTGAAAAATTCATGGAGAGAAAGATTGTGGCATATCAGACAAGTTATTAAATTATGGATCTCTAGTCAGAGGCTCTAACCAACTGAGCTATTGAGGACATAGGTGCCTCCGCATATTTGTGAAACGCTTTTTCCCATAATTTTATGTTAGTGTTAGAATGAACGAAAAAATCACGAGTACTTATCAATGACCATCAAGACCAATTATCCTTTCACCCTAACATCAACATCGACGTGTAGATTTCAATCGAAGTTCAGAAAGATGATCTCCAACCACTGATAAGATTTTTCAAAATATATAATACGAAGTGGAAAAATTTCGAAAGACAAAATTTGAAAATTTCATAATCTCAATTCGTTCAACGAACTTTCAACTGAAAAAACAAAATTGAAAGTCACTTCCGATTTGATTTCTATTTCAAATAGCACCCTGTATATTTTGTGCAATTTTTCATTTCTACTCAAAATTATCTTCCCAACGATGTATCACACTTTGTATTTTACATTTGATTCGATGTAGAAAACGTCAATTGAAATTTCAAATTGAAAGAGTTGCAGTAGGCTACGATATTTTGTAATCTTGATTTTGACTTCAATAATAATTGATAATTTATGAACAATTATACAATATTTTTTCTACGTTCATACAAAAACCAAAAAATGTTTCATTTAGGTGGCACTAAGCTGTTAGGAAGACATTGTTTAAATCTATCTGCTAAAAGTAATACAAAAACATTTTGTGTTATTCAGTTGATATTCGAAGGAACTAATTTTATTTTTAACAAATTGCATTTTCTAGTAATTCCATAGTCCATTATGTCATGAATATGATTGACAATTATATGGAACATGCAACTATTCAAAACGTAATACAATCTCACAGAAAATGAGCTAAATTTGGCGTCGGTTTGAAAGTTTGTCTGTCATGATGACAGAACGCTATAGTAGAATGACAGATGAGTTCAATAAAGTCTTTATTGCACTCAGTTCCGGGGCACTGAGGTCTGAGACAACTGGGAACGTTATGGGGGTCGTTTTGGGGCCCAACCATATAGAAAAAAAAATCATGGTGGGTGTAGGTTAGGAATTTCAATATGTCCGATATAGGGGGGCCTTGCTTGAGGTGTTTATCGGTCTCTGGGTGTTGCCACTGGAGTTGAAGATATCTGGAGGCCTTATGGGGGCCTCAACAAAAATATGACGGTTGTAGGTTAGGAATTTCAAGATGTCCGTTATGGGGGGTAACTACTGGGTTCTTCAGCGGTATCTGG
>JAFIRS010004301.1:0-92363 GCA_018342105.1 Gonioctena quinquepunctata | reverse complement strand
TTTCGTTAGACATTCACAAAAAAATAGCTTTTTTTTAATGGGGGTTTTTTAAAAATTCACAAAAAAATTTTTTTCTATCAATTTTAAAAATTGAGAATTTTCCCCCTTTTAATTTTTCCCAAACCTTTTGTTTTAGAGAAAAAATTGTTTATTTTTTTTCATTAAGACTATATATTTCATATTTTTTTCCTTATCCTTGTATCATGTTGCTCGCTAGATTTTCCAACTTAGAAGGTCCTCGAACAACCTCTCAAATTATTATAATATCTTTTAAAAAATTTTAAAGAAAGTGCTATGAAGCTAATTTATTATTTTCACCGGGAATCATGGTGCACGCAGTCGTGGATAGTCACAAAGGGGAATTTTTCTCCAAATAAAATGAATTTTTGTTTATTTAACCCTTTTTGAAAGGGTATTGTGAGATTTTTAATTAATTGAGGAATTTATAAGTATTTTCATCTATTCAGAATTGAAATGATAAATTTTTGGTTTAAAATACATTTGAACTGTGAGAATTTTTCTTTTGAACTTCAATGAGTGCATATATTTTCAACAACGAATAACTCAACTGTTCATTTTGAACAGACTTTAATAAATATCATCAATATGGGTTGCTTTTCTGAGGCTAATTTTTTATCATTTTTCACACGTAATTTCCGTACTTTTGCCTGCTAACACAATTCTGAAATCCAAACATGCCCTTCTCAATTAAATTCAGAACAGTTCTCCCCCATTCAAAAACAATAAATGAAATAATTTTTGATTTCATACATTCATTTTAAAGGATCAATCGAGTTTAAGTTATGTTTGTATTCATAACCTCCATAAGTTGGAAGACACATCGTATTGGTGTCCAGAATCCTATGACTTTGAACGTTGAATTTGAGTTGAAAAAATACCTTTATTGACATAGGAAAGGTCGTCGTATCTCCTGAGGTAATTGGGAGCACTAAAGTTTGTGCTCAGTGAGAATGTGCAAGTAGGTAACCAAAATTTGAAAATCGTTGGAGACTATAAATTTATCCAAAAATCAAACTTTATATAGGATATCACAACCAAAACTTTTAGGACCAGGCTTCGATTTGAACTCCAGAACACTACTTCGAAAATAGAATATATGCGTCAACACATTCTAAGCTCTGTCGTTAATTCATTTGAAGTGCAAACAGAATCCTTAGAATTAGTTATGGAAAATTATCGGAGAAAAAGTCCCACTTATTGATTTTATGAACTTTTAAAATGTGTTTTATTAGCAATTTCACTCACATGCATTGGTGCGGCAAAAAATCGACAGCCTGTGACTGACCACACAACAAACAAACACGTTTCATTTCAATGATTACAAAACATTGGTAATTATAACTGAGTTTTGCAGAAATAACAATTTACAAATCATAACCTCAATCGCCAACCTTAGGCAACCTGCACACTGATGCGGAATACGGACATATAACTCATGAAACTTCCAACCAAATGGAAAATTTGAATGCTTTTCAATCCGATTGAGGTTATGATTTGTGAATTTTTATTTCTGCAAAACTGCAAAATTTATTACCAATCGTTTTGTATTCTTGAAAATGGATCATGTTTGTATGTTTGTGTGGTCAGTCACAGGATGTCGATTTTTCCGAACAATCGGTGAGTGAAATTCTAATATAATACATTTTAAAAGTTTATGGAATCAATAAGTGGGACTTTTTCTCCGATAATTTAAACCCTTGTTTATGCAACGTTCCCAGAACTACAACTGAGGATTCAGCACTGGCAATCAATGAGCGCGTTTATGGAACCCCTAGTACAAGAACCACTGACTTTCAAGTAAGAACCAAAGTTCTTGTTAAAAGTTGGGCAACTTTCTAGTCATGGTTCTTGGTTCTGACTAGGGGTTCCCTAAACCGCATCGTATCTAGTGTTAATCCTTATTAATTTCGCTGATTCTGAAACTTTTATAAACCAAAGCATTCTAAGGATTTTGTTTGCACTTCAAATGAATTAACGACAGAGCTTGATTGTGTTGACGCATAATATTTCCATAAGTACTGTTCTGGAGTTCAAATCGAAGCCTGTCCTCAAAGTTTCGGTTGCTGATTTAGTTTGATTTTGGGTAAATTTATAGTCTCCAACATTTTCACAATTTTGGGTTACCTACTGGACAATACTCACTGAGCACAAACATTGCTCCCAATACCTTAGGAGATACGGATGACCTTTCTATGTCAATAAAAGGTATTTTTTTTAACTCAAATTTAACGTTCAAAGTCATAGATCTTACCCAATATGATTGTTTCTATGAGGTTATGAATACAAACATAACAAAAAGGTATGAAAATACCATATGAAAAATGATCGAAATATTAGCCCCAAAAAACACCCATATTGATTTATATTCTATTAAAGTCTGAAAACAGAAATTGATATTCAAAATGAACGTTGGGTTTATCCGTTGTTGGGAAATATATGCACTCATTGAAGTTCAAAAGAAAAATTCTCACAGTTCAATGTATTAAACCAAAAAATTTATCATTTGCAATTGCTGAATAGATCAACATTTCATGTAATGATGCTTATAAATTCCTCAATTAATTATAAACATTTCACAATACCCTTTCGAAAGATATACTAAATAAACAAGATTCATTGATTGAAGGAGGAAAATTTACTTTATGACTATCCACGACTGCGTGTCACCATTATTTCCAAGTGGAAAATAATAAATTACCATTCATAGCACTTTCTCAGAAATTTTAAATTATATTCCTTAGTAGTTTGAGAGAGTTGAATTTAAGTGACCGTTCGTAAGTTGGAAAATCTAGCGAGCAACATGATACAAGGATAAAAGTGAAAAAAATATATGAAAGAGCAAAGTCTTAATGAAAAACATAAATAAACAATTGGTCTTCTCTGATCACAAGGGTTTGGAAAATGTCTGGTTTCTTTTTTCATCTTAAAAAATTATTTTCATGGCACCGCCTTTGTAATCAATTGATTTTCGGTCATTCAATTCAATTCCCAAACTAAAAATGATAATGACACATATTAAATATAGGTATAGACAACATATTTTTCACCAAAAATATTTATTGACGATTTTTTCAAACCATTTTTTCTATTTATTCCCAAACAACACACACTACTTATATTTTATTGAACCCATTTAAATAGTGTTTTATTATTAATATTTCCAGTTCAGAACCCCAAGACAACCATTGGATTCCAGAACCAGTTTCAGAAAAGGCTGGCATGAGCAAACCAACCAAATTCTTGAACACTCAAGGCAATACTTCACGTCATGTGAAGAATTCCACAAAGACCTTTTCAAAATGTTGATGGGTTGTTATTCAGTCAGAATGAATGATTTTGCTCAGAAGCTTTGCAGGCTATGCTAGAGAGAACAGAGATGTGAAAGCTTTTTATTCGAAAAAATGAGCTACGTCTGAAAAAAAAAATACCCAACCTTTGGACATATATTTTTGGGAAAAATCAATATAATGAGATGTAGAATAATAATAAATTTTATTGAACCCAAGAAACATAAATAATCTTAATCTATTACATATATAATACAACTGAAATAAATATTACAATGTATTTGTATCAGAATTTATTTATTTGAATTACTTTTACCCAAGATCATATTTAAAATGTTGGGAAAATCTGTAGAGCCCGAACCTCTTGCAATTCAACAGGAGAGGGCTTCCATTTCATTTCCAATGCATTTTAATATCATATTTTATTATTATATATTATAGATAATTTTTGGAGTTTTCAGAAAACCTGTAAAATGTATTTCAATATTAATTACAACTTTTGCTGAAATTTGACATTGAATATTTAATTGGACAAAACGACAGTTTCCTTTGGCGGATTATCCAAAACATGATTAATCCTATCCCTATGGATAATATATATTTGAAATGAAAATGATTATTTAAAAAGGAACTTCATATCATTTTTTAGTATATCTCAAAGTTAATAAGAAGTAATTGAGAATTGTGCTTCTCGTTTCATTGTAATTCAATAACAGAGTCATTAAAAATTCTGAATTACAAATTTAGATTATATTCAACTTTGCATTCATTCAAAAAGCCCTATTTAGCAGATCAGTGTGAAGTTAGCGGCGTTTTTCTGGCAGCCGTTTTTATCTGGCGGCCAAATGATCAGCGACGTCAGGGTGATTCAAAATTCCTTCGAATTTTCAACCAAATCGAATGGCTGAAGACTTGGAATTGCAATGGGAATTCAATTTAACAGAAAATGGTCGAACACAACACAAATGAAAAACTTAAGAATGATATACCAAGATATATTTGATATGCTTTTAGATAAAAATTCAAAATGCACCCTAAAATATGTTTAGCCAAGTGGATATTTGGAATATGTACTACTGAAGGGCTATATATAATGTTTCTTGACATGTTTTTTGGTAACCTTCCACAGTCTGAAAATGAAAATATAATCAGGAAAATCAGTTGAAAAAGCGAAAAAGACTCTGCAAGAAAAAAACCAAATTATTCAAACAATTAAAGGAGATTTAGAAGATTTTGAGAACAGGGGCAGATATAGTCCCCGAAACGTCAAATCAAAAACTATATAGAGAAGTATCTTTTGAATTTTACTATTTTCATAGGCATATTGAGGGAACGAAAAGTTACTGAGAAATCGAATCATTTTTTCTATAGGAAATATAATTTGGTGAACGCAGTAACTTATCGGGGTGAACTAATTAGTTTGCCCTTTGTACACTTGTATAGATTTTCCTGATTATATTTTCATTTTCAGACTGTGGGAGGTCGACCAGAAAACATGTCAAGAAACATTGTTCCTCCACAAAAAAACCACATTAATTCAATGCTATATTAATGATTTACCAAAAATGATTGATTTGCAGGCCGGCAAAGAGATAGTTTATACTTATCGATATTTCGAAAAAATCTAAACCCACCATAAATTTTTTGCCAAGTCAATATTTTGTATACGTGTTACTGAAAGGCTATATAATGTTATAGCAAGAGATGATTGATTTGCAAGGCCATCGAAGGAGTAGTTTATATTTGTGCATCGAAAAAATCATAACTCACCGTCAAAATATGTTTAGTCAGGTTCATCAATCATCCATTGGTATATCTTTATATGACATAATATCTATATCTTATATGACACTAATATCAAGTTTTCCATTTGTTTTCGATATTTTCTGTTAAATTGAATTCCCATTGCAATTTCAAATCATCAGCCATTTTATCTTCTTTCCTCTTCTGAATAAACTGTATCTGCAAGGTTCAATTTCCTTGATCTGTAAAGAGAAATAAAATAAGTTTGCAAGAATGATCTTTACTACCAAATTCTTAAAAAAAATGTAAAACATGTAGAGTTAAAACAGAATACGTTACATAACATCAAACAAATACGATTAAAATCAGACATCACACCATTGTCTAAACATGAAAGGAAAATCAACGTAAATTCGATTTTGACAAGGTTGAAATTTTGACAAAAAAAAAATAGTAATGAAAATAAACTGATCTTTACATTTTGACACGAAAAGTCTTGCATAAATTATAACAATAGAGCCTACATACTACAACTAAATATGTCAAACACTCCAATGTATTTAAAAACGATAACAGATAAAAACAAACTCGATACTAGCAATCTCAGATATTCAACAATGTTCATTCCAATTGTCAAATATGAACACGAATTGATTTGTTTGAAACTATGAACAGGATGTTCAGAAATCAGATGTGGAATCATCTGCGACTGAAAGATAAACCTTAGTCACTATCTTCCATCGTTCAAGATAACCTTTGTAGGGATTCATGTTGAAAAGGAAACATTCTCAATTGAATAGAAAGATTTTTCTATGAGTTGAAAAATCCAGATAAAAATGAATTTTTGAAGTCAACGAAAACAACTCTTCCCGGCTAAAGCCACCTGGACTTGAACTTCATCTGATATATATTCTGAAAGGACCCTAACTCAATAGAAAAATGTAAAATTGAAAATTTGCATTTTTATTCAGATAGTTATTTGATTTTCTATTCCAGTCTTAATTAAGAACTCATTGAGTTAGGGTCCTTTCAGACTATCTATCAGATGGAGTCCAATGTCCAGCGTGGCTTTAGCCGGAGAAGTAGTTGTTTTATGTTAGACATTCACAAAAAATAACTTAATTTTTATCGTGGATTTTTCACTTTACAGAAGAATCTTCCTATTCAATATTCAATTGAGAATGTTTCCCTTTTCAACATGAACACGAAATATCGAAAGAATAACTGTTAAATTATATTGTAAGTTTTGAACGTCTCTTTGAATTTTAATCATATTTGTTTAATGTTATGTAACGTATTGTTTTTAACTTTAGATGTTTTACATTATTTTTAAGAATTTACCTGAAGATGACATAAACAATGTTTGTTGAAATGTCGTATCAAATAAAAAATATATATACCGACTAAGGCCCTTATTTCGAGAAAACAAAGAAAATAAACATGTGGTCAAGAAATTATAAAATATATATATATATATATATATATATATTTGATTCTGATATATTTTTTTTAAGACAAACAATGTACAAAAAAATTTATAACTTTCATTCAGACAACAAGAAATACCCCAAATTTCATTTCAATTGAAATTTAAGGTTTCACCTGTCAGAGAAGAACACCAAAAACTCATTCAGAGTCAAAACTTTAGAAAATCTTATTTTAGGAAAAAAATTACATACATTTCAAACAGTGGTTTTCCATAAAGAATTTCATCGATATATACTTTTTATTACATACTCAATGGGACAACATGTTCCGAAGAGATTTTTTATAGTAGAAGCTGTAAATGATTATATATCTAGGTGAATCATTATTTTGATGTGATGCAAAGATATTTGGCATATGCAATATGCGTATCAAGTAAGGTGAAGATCGATCAACCACTAAATATAAAAAAAAACAATTCCAATAATTATTGAACGTCAACCAGAAATTAAGATATATTTTTTTAATATACCACGTTTATAAAACGGACTAAAAAGACATCTTGATGAGATGATGACAGAGAGATATGGCAAATTTCAGGTTTATTTAATTTAGTTTAAAATCGATTGCTCTTTACTATTATTATTATTAATAGACAAACAGACAGACATGTAAGCGAGTTGATATTGCATTGTCATCCAGTTTTGAGCTATGTTTGAAGATCAAGTATCTCATCGGGAAGTTAGTTTAAAATGGATTGCTATTATTATTACAAGATATGTACCGAAAGGAACAGACAACGAAAGCGAGTTAATATAAACATGGTAAAATACATAAAATGAACCCTTTAATTTGCTTGTTATCAATTTCAGGGAAATGTATGTGTCATACTATTTTCTGTATTCTAACGATGTTTAGTAGGTTATTTATTAATTTATTTGTAATTCATTTAGTTGTTATATTGAGTGACTATTTGGAAGGCAGTTAAATTCAGTGCTCATTGACTCATCGATCATTCTGTTGGTGCTATTTAGATATTGTGTAATCCTAACCTCACTTTTTGTTCCGTAAACGTTCTACAGACAAACAAACAGACATACAGACATGAACGCGACTTAATATTGCATTGTCAACTAGTTCTGAGCTATGTCTGAAGTTTTAAAACTCATCAGGAAGTTAGTTCAAAATCGATTGCAAGATTTGTACCGAACAGACACGAAAGCGAGGTAATATAAATGTGTATGACAATATATACCTCAAATGATCCTGTGTTGTCAAGGACGTATTGGCTTTTCTTCATCCACCAAATGGACAGGACACAGAAATACTGAATTTTCCCTAGATATGCTGAATTTTATTTCATATGCGGAATTTGCCTCCTGAAAATTTCAAGAATAATCAATTTTCATACTGTGTCAAGTGAAATATAAAACACAAATGTACCTAGTAAAGTTTCGATGGGAATGATTGAAAAGTTGTTCTTCATTCATACCTTCAACAACTATAAATCAATATTAAATGAAAAATTATTCATGAATCACTTATTTGAATACTAGTTTTTGACATTTCATATCAATTTTAAATATTATGAGTTTTAATATTATTTGTGTGGGCTAAATTATATTATGCTGAGTATAATATATCAGGCCACCCTGTCATGAAAAAGGTGTATATCAGCTAGAAATAAGAATCTAATGAGAACATTATCCCAAATAAAATATATGATGAAATGGAATTCGAATTTTTCTACATTTTTTTCATGGGAATTATTATTTTTCTACGTTCATGCAAAAACCAAAACTTTATTGAACTATATATGGTGAAAAAACTGGTTCTTTATTACATTAGTGCAATAAAATGTTTATTGCACTCATCTGTCATTCTACTACAGCGTTTTGTGATCATGACAAACATAAACGTTCAAATCGACGCTATTTTTAGTCCATTTTCTGTGATATTGTATTACATTTTAAACAATTGCATATTTCATATTATTTTCAATCATATTCATTGCATACTGGATTACGAAATTACTAAAGAATACAATCTATCAAAAATAAGTTAAATTGTTCCTAACATTGGCATTCGTTCCCAACTTTCTCAATGCAAATCGATAGTGCTAATTAATTATTGAATATTTTGCTATTAAATTTGAAATAGAGTTCTACAAAGAAGTGCAACTGCATGCCTTTGAAAACATTCAGGGTTCATGTTGAGCTTCCGCATAACGTTGAACAAATCACTAGTTTTCCTTTATCTAACCACGAACGATGTACCCAGTATCTCCTTTTCTTTTATATGTTACATACATTCACAAGGTCCAACAGGTCACCTTCTTTTTAAGAGAGCATTTTCACTTTGCTTCACAAGTAGGTAACTGACGAATGACAAACGTCGGTATCCCTTCTGTGTTTATTGAGCACACCAAGTCTACTCCACGGCTGCACCACGCCAGTCCCTCGCCACCACCACGCACCTGTTCTGTGTGAATTGCACCTAATGGCCTTACAAACAGACAAGACAACATACAAATAGCTTGGTCATTTCAAAAGGAACATCTTTACTTCAACTGAACTAAATATGAGTCATATTCATTTCACCTCATGTCAACCTGTAGTTATGAATCTTTTTGATATCTCTTATTGACTTTTTCATTGCTCGTTAGAAACCTTCACTATTGCTATCTTCAAGTGGATACTTTGTTTCACAGTGATGCAAAGTTATCTGTCACAAGGAATAGATGCATTGAATAAGGCATACTAAAGGCAGTTTTTGAATCCAATTTAAAAAAATACAACTCCAATAATTTGTAAATTCCAGGCAGAACCTCCACAATTATGAATTATCAACCATAAGTATACAGAAATAAATTTTTACCTCATATAATTCTAATGTGCTTGTAGGCTGCGAATGATGTGTGACCCTTTCTGTTTCGCATCAGGTTTCCTTATCTACAGGAAGGATCTAGCAGAAATTTGCAGTGTTGACTTTTTGAACTTTAGTTTCCCTGTGCACAGTATTTTCTCCTAAAAATTAAAAACATAAAAAAAATTGTCAAAATCCATTATATTTGAAATCTATTCCACTTTTCTATCATGAAGTTATGGTATTTCAAAATGTTTCAAGCATATTTATTATTGAATTCGATTTCATCAGATTGATATATGAACATTGAGGGACAGCTAAATGATAGCAGAACTCACAAAAAAGAGAGAGCCTGCAAATTTATACCACACTTTACCAAAATCTTGTTGTCACTAAATAGCTTTTCAACAGTAGTGTCCAATTGTATGGAATGTAGAATGAACTTTCCATTACTTACAACTGCAGATGCATTCAATGATATATCAACTCTCAATGTATTCAATGTAAAAAAAGTCCACTCAATAAGATTCAACTTTCCAAATTTTTATAGGCTGTCATTTCTTTCCTAATGTCCCTTTTTTTCTTGAGAAAATATGTTGAAATAGACATCTAAGGAATGGATAATGAAAATCATTTCTCAAAAGTATTGAAATTCCTGTATTAATAGTTTACAAATGCTGCAATCTATATGAGTGGGGAATGGAATGGTCACCAACTATTGACATTCAGACTGAAGATAAGCTTAGGATTTCATAGATATAAAAAATTTCACACAAAGGATTGAAATATTGCCATGTTTTCTCCTGGTATTTGTGAACATGCTAATAAAAATGCACAGTTTGCATCAAAGGGACTTTTCAACATTGGAATGAAACAACTTGAAACACAATCCATCTAGTATACAATGATACATGATTTTATTTGTTCCTCTGATAAAATGTTTATTGCACTCATCTGTCATTCTACTACAGCGTTTTGTGATCATGACAAACATAAACGTTCAAATCGATGCTATTTTTAGTCCATTTTCTGTGATATTGTATTACATTTTAAACAATTGCATATTTCATATTATTTTCAATCATATTTATTGCATATTGGATTACGGAATTACTAGAAAATACAATTTATCAAAAGTGAGTTAAATTGTTCCTAACATAGGTATTCGTTCCTAACTTTCTCAATGCAAATTAGTGCTAATTAATTAATAAATATTTTGCTATTTAATTACGCTTTTTATTTTCCCACACTTAGTGCCACCTAAATAAAACATTTTTTTTTATTTGCATGAACGTAGAAAAAATATTGTATGCAACTCATGCAAAAAGCGTTTATTGCACTCGACGTGTTGTCCAACTCGGCCTGACGGCCTCATGGGACAACTTCACGTCGAGTGGAATAAACACTTTTGCACTTGTTGCATAAATGACTATTTGATATCTATAGTCACAAAATGAAGAACATCAAATGTAGTGCAAGATATATTGAATTTCAGAGTGTAACATTAAATGGGAATATTTTTGAAAAACAAGTTTATATTCGAAAGGTTAAGAGATTAACTGTTTTTTGTAATGAAATTCCAACATAACAATTCAATTAATATCTTACCTCTTCTGAAGAAGAAATTTCATTCATTGGTCATATTACAAAAGTACCTAGTGACAATATTTTCCTTGTTTTAGTAAGATTTTTCTGAAAGCAGGTTTCCTTCATCTCAGTGAAATTGAACCAAACTGATATTCCTTTCATTCTGATTTTCAATTGACCCAATGTTTTTATTCCTGCTGTTTGCTGATGTGGATAACAAAATCTTCGAACTCCTGAAATGAATACATGGGTTTTAAAAAATGTAATCAATACAAATAACTAGGTGTGCTAGCCAACTATAAGTAATTTATTTCCATAAGATGAATAATTTTTCTCAAAAATGAATAAATAACCTACTCAAAATGTTTATATATATATATATGTTCTCTACTCGCTTTTCATTTTTCTCTTAATCAACTAACCTGAAACTCCTCTGAATTGTTTGGATTTACGGTAAATAGGGTTTTCGTAAACTTTGTTTGGGGATAGCTTCAGGTCTCAATAATGTGATTTAATTCTTTACCACAATATATATCATCCTGCCTAAATAAGTGCCCACTGCAGACACGATTTTTGTTACTCAATTGATCTTTGATTTTTTCCTCTCATCGTGCCTCGGAAGAGTGAGCCTGAAAAAATAAAATTGAAGTGTTTCAGAAATCAAATATCATTTAAATTGTATTGTTCTATCATTGTCTAAAGCATAGACAAGAGTTCTATACTGATATAAAGAGAGAATGGTATTATATACTATATTTCACTTACATAAAATGTCATTTCAGTTTCACAAGATGGAACCAAGCACTTCATTTTAAATAAATAAATAACTCGAAATGAAAACGGAATTCTCGATTTTCTAACGCCACAATTGAATAAGCCAAACGCCAAGAGCAAACAAGAATCAAATTCTAGGCCGACAGTGTTTTATGCCATTTTCGTCGTAATCGAAGATGAATATAACCTTAAATCCAGCCTTCTAATCGATGCCTTTCTCACACTCTCCGCGTTCTGAACAAGACTCCCGAGGTGCGCTTTCCACATTGCTGTCACTGCTGGGCATTTCCTGAGGATGTGGGTAGCTGACTCCTTATCCTCCAAGCACCACCTGCATTCAGTATCATCCGTGATACGTATAATGGTGAGGTGCTTGTTTGGATGGAAATGTCCCGTGAGGAGCCCTACCACTATTCTGATTTCCTTTGAGCTCAGTGTGAGCAGAGTCTTGACCCTTATAGTGGAGGGGCCTTCGATGTGGAGTTTCGATTGTCTCATGCCAGGATCCTCTTTCCTTGCATCCTGGAATTTCACTTCCTGGATTTCCTTCATGGTTGAGACGCTCTATAATTTTGAAACTCCTAGTATTGGTTCTGGCCCAATCGTTGAACTTTTTGCACTTTGTCTGGCCAAATGGTCGGTCAGTTCGTTTCCCGGGCACACCGGTATGACCGGGAACCCACAGCAGCTTTACCTTGGCGATGGATAGTCTTTGCAGATCGTCAAAGCATTCAGTCCCCGTCCGCCCTACTGGAAATGATTTACTGCGGCCGTTTGCTGGATCGTATGACAGGTAAAGAACTCTCCCCTGGCATCACAAAGAGTAGACAGTCCTTCAACTTTTGATTCCATAATCGAGAATGTCCATACATTGCCTCGTGTTCAATAAAGACAATAGAGTCCTATTAGTGTCTTCAGCGCCCTTGTGGATACCGTCCTCATTGCATTTGTGATATAATTGAGTTTTTGATTTGCCGGATGCTGTACTTTGCCACCATACGATAGCTCCCTACGTATGAGAGTCGTGTAGATCCAGTAGGAAATCTTGGGGCTGAGCACCCACGTACCACCAAATGCCCTTCTGCATGCCCAGAACGTAGCTGTGGCTTCCCGAACTTTGTGTTCGATATGATCGTTCCAGTTTAGCTTGGAGTCCAGTTTAAGATGACTCCAAAGTATTTGTCTGAGCTTTTATATTGCAGACCTTCCAGTGAGTTGGACGTTTGGAAGGTCCCCTGGTTTGCGTTTCTTGGTGAAAAAAGAGCTCTGCCTTTTCAGGGTTTACACTCGCCCTACTGAACGGCACCATTCATCCACTCCGTTGAGGGCTCTTTGTATCATGCCCCTTACGAGGCCGGACTCCTGGTTATCGATCAGGATGACAATGTCGTTCGCGTAGTCCTGGGTATAGTAACCCAAGTCTTTAATTTCTACTAGGAAGCCATCCTCCACGAGGCACCTTAGCAGAGGGAAAAGGATGCCTCCCTTTGAACAGACTTTCGTGGGTATGGCTTCGCTAGAGCGAATTCTAAGAGTTGCTAGTCTTTGGAATAGCATCCCATTATGGTTGAGTTCAAGCCCCTTTCCCTTGTTGCCTGATATAGAGAATCAAATGACGTGTTGTCAAATGCTCCTTCTACGTCGATGAATATACCTAGGGTGGCACCGCCCAGGTACGCGTGCAGGAGGTCGCTGAGTGGATTCAATTCCAGTACCTACTTTCTAATGTTTCTGTCCACCAGCTTTTCAGTTGTCTTCGGAAGGAAAGACGTGTGGCTGATGGCTCTGAAGGCTTTTGCCAGGGTGTATTCACTTTTACCAGGATTGGGAATGAAGATGTTCTTGGCTGTCCTCCATGTGAGGCAGCTGCAGAATATCTTCCAAAGATGGTGGATAATGATATATTTGCCTTTTTGAAGTAAGGCTGGAAATATACCATTTTTCCCCGGAGATTCAAAAAAGGTGGAAAGGACTCAATGGCCTAGTCCACTCTTTCGTAAGCTACAATCCCAGAAGTCATATTGTAGTCAACCTTTGTTTTGAGTGATACAGTTGGCAGTGGATTGGGTGATGCAGTGTCACTGCTCAGAAAATGAACTGAGAGCATGTGTTGGAGTATTTCCCTATCCGAGATAGGACAGGGATAGGATCTTAGAGTCTTTCTGCCTCTGGTAATGTGCCTATACCTTGGCAGTAGGTTTCACCAAGAGTCCCTCTGTGCGTTCCAAATACTCTTCCTGTATTCCCTTTTTGCTGACTCATATTCTCCCCAGTGTATGGGCTGTTTGGTCCGTTTCGCTTCATTGAGAAGTTTACGGACTTTCTTGCGGCGGGACTCTATTTGTGAGTTCCACCATGGGGTTTTGCCTGCCTTGTCTACCTTTTTCAATAGCTGGTTTCGTATGATGATAGGATGGCGCAATTGAGACAATCTGTAAATGTCCCAATTTCCGCCTCCGATCCGTAACGTGTAGGCATGATCCCAGTTCCCCCTCATAAAGGTTCCATCGGGTGGCTCTGGGGTTCCTATACCTGCTGTTTTCTGCATGGCTATTGCCTACTAGTGAGGAGAGTATGTGTTGGTGATCTGCTTAGGATTTTTCCACCGATACATGCCAGTCGCTGACGCTCCCTGTTAGTTCGGACGAACATAAAGTGAGATCATCGATTGTTTGAGCCAGGGGCGTGAAATAAGTGGGCACTGATCCTCTGTTTCCAGGTCATTTTTGTTGAGCAACTTCGGAAAAATATAAATGCTTCTTTCAGCTACAATCAGTTTCATCTGATGAAAATAAAGTTTTTTTTGAGGGGGTTGAATATTTCGAAATTTCATATTACAAGGTCTGGTTCCGCCATCACTGAAATGTTTGGTCACTGACGAAGATCATCGCTAGCTAAATCGCAATACACTATGAGCGTCAATAAATAAAAAAAATTTGAGACAAGCTTTCATTTATACAAATGCACTAAAAAAGAAAAAATAATTTATTTCATTGTTTGATCTAGTGGGTAACAGATTCAAAATCTTGCCGTGCAAAATTACCTATTTTGTATCCGCAGCAAGCTTTTGAATCTGTTACTCACAGAATAACCTAGATCAAACAATGAAATGAATATTTTTTCCTTTTCAGTGAATTTGTATGAATAATTTCCACTTTCAACTTTTTAGTTCTGTTGTTTTCATTAACAACTAATAAAAACATGTTTTGAAAAAAAAATCTTTTATTTATTTTTCAGTATTTATGATGATGAATAACTATAGTTCAGTGTATTCTATCTGCTTTATTTTTGAATTTTGTCAAGAAAATCATAATCTCCGACCCTGAAAATCCCGGGACTACAGTTTTGAATAGAATCGGACCACAATCACAAAAATTGTCTGCCATATTGGTGCCACCATTTTGTTTTTTGTCCTAACAAAAATTAAATAATGCATTGTCACTGGAATTATGTACACCTGCCAAATTTCAAATCAATCGGACGATTAGAAGTGGGTCAAATTTAACTCGCATGATTTGATTACAGGCAGACACACAGACAGACTCCTGGACAGGTGAAACTAAATAAAAACTTGTGAAAAGAAAATCTTCGACCCCAAAAACCCCCACATACCAATTTTGAATAGAATCGGACCATAATCCCAAAACTCGTCCGTCATTTTGTAGCCGCCATGTTGAATTTTTGAATGTTGACAAAAAATCATATTCTTCGACCCCGAAAACCCCTAGATACCAATTTTGAATAGAATTGGACCTTAATCACAAGAAATGTCCGCCATATTGGAGCCGCCATTTTGTTTTTTCCTAACAAAAATTGCATAATGCATTGTCACCGGAATTATATACACCTGCCAAATTTCAAATCAATCGACGATTAGAAGTTGTCAAATTCAACTTGCAAGATATGATTACAGACAGACACACAGACAGACAGACGGACGGACGGAGACAGACAGACAGCCAGACAGCGGTACAGGTGAAACCAAATGAAAGCTTGTAAATACAAAAAAATATGTGTCCACTCTTTAGGAACTATTGCATTCTTCAAACCGTTTCTATTTCTCAAACACGTTACTCATTGAAAATAAAATTCATTGTATTATATTGTGCGTAGAATAAACAATAATCATTCCCGTTCAATCTCTCAGTTCGATGGAATTACGAGAGGAAATATGATTATACATGCTCCATTCTCAGCCACCCTTACCTAAGACCCCACTCAATACAACTTCCCTTCCAGATTTGGGAATATGCCTAGGGGAAGGAAAGATAAAACGTCCATGTAGAATTTCCATAAATCCTAATAAACATCTGTACATCTTCTACGCATGAGTCAGATAAATTTATGAGAGTTCCTGTAATTTTTTCTCCTACTTCTTAGGTTCCGTGGGTAGATGTGAATACGATGTATTGGCCAGGCAGAGTAACAGAAAATGGGATACCGGTTAATATCCTTCGATAGTACTCCATGATCGATTTTCTAAAGTATCAGATTTATTGTTTTTAACAGTCTAAAAAATATGGAGATTTTATTTAAAGAATATCGAAGAGTATGAATAGTTATTTAATCAACTAGTGTATTAGTGGAGGCGATTATTGATCGATATATTTCAACGTGAGAGCGAAGCGAGTGCGTTAATGTTCGAGATCATTAATCGCCATTTTAATATACGAGTTGATAACAAAATGTTTCCGTCTCCTCGTTCCAGGGGTCAACGACAAATGTCCACTTATAATCTCCCTAGAGCATGAATTATTGCCGGAAATTTTTTGAGTACATGCATTTTTTGAAAATTATCACGAGTCGCGAAGCGACGAGGAATAATTTTCTTTAAAAATTCATGTACGAGACAAATTTCTCGCAATTAATTCAAGCACGTGGGTGATTCGGTAAGAAAATTTTATACCGCAATTATATTTAAATAGAAAACATTAAGTAAATATTTATTTTGACGTTATTCACAAATAAATAGAAGGCTGTGTGTAATGGGAGTTTTGGGGGAGATTTTTTTCTGATTTTTCCCGTTCCCTGGTGAAATAAAATATATAATATCAGATAAACTATTATGTAAACTGAATTGATTTCATACAATTTTCTTACTAGGTTTCAGGGAAATGTTAATATTGACTACAAATGAAAGTGGATACGTCCGTGTTGCGGGATATATTTTTTGATTTTCCCCGTGCCCTAGTAAAATAAAATATATAATATCAGATAATTTATTAAAATGATTGTTTCATACAATTTCCTTACTGGGTTTCAGGAAAATGTAATATTGATTAAAATGAAAGTGGATGTTCGTATTGCGGGATTATTTTTTATTTTCCTGTGCCCTAGTAAAATAAAATTTATAATATCAGATACATTATTATATAAAAATACTTGATTTCATATGATTTTCTCACTAGGTGATATACAGCAAAAAATATATAACTATACCGATACATATATACTTAAATATTTTTCATATTCTTTTAGGTTTAATTCTAAGAAAAATTAATATTAGCGGTAATAATTTGTTTTTCAAATAATTCAGGAAATCGGGATATTTTATTCTTTTTTCTAAATAGAATGTCGTTGGCGTATGTTGCCGGTTGAAAAATTTTTGTAAAGTTAGCCATGGATTTGATATTTACTACTTTCGTCAATCAATATTTTATTTGTGGCATTATAAGTTCCTCATAACATTGTATACAATCATAAGTTAGTAAAAAAGTGATTATAAAATGAACTTTCAATCGTATGAATTGTGTTCCTTCTGCAAAGAATCACAGCACATTAAAATGTACCATAAAAATTAAAATATCTAACATACCTAGTGGAAGAATCTGGATTAAATCCTGAGCAAGAAAACTTATTTAAAGAGCTTGGCAACATTCTGCGTGATATTGTGCCTCCTTTTGGACACAAATCTAATACTCAAAGAAATAAACTGGTGTCTCAGTATTATTTTTATTTTATGAAACACAGGCATATTGTTAAAAAAAACACCGGCTCTGTGTTTTAATCACCACTTAGGAAAGAGGAGGTAGAAGTGGAATTTTTGAAGAATTTGAAATTAATTAATGATATTATAGAATGTACACCTCAATAAATTGTTGTAATATTTCCAACTTATAAAGTAAGTAAATAAAAATTATTGTCAATATTATTTTTGTTCAATTATATGATAGCTGTCATGTGCCGGGAAATTTGCACTTATTAATTTTACGTCTACATGCTAATGTGGATGAAAAATTTTCAGAAAATTTGCTGGTTACCATAGTAACAATGTCGAAATAAAGCATCTGATTGGTTGAAAATGACTGGTATAAAATTTTCGATATCCATTTCCTTCAACTAGGAGAAAACTTACAATATATGGATTTTAAAATACATAAATTTGACAGCGCGAAGGTAATATGATTTGACATTTGAATAATATTCGAATTCATGTATGTTTAGTTGCTTGCCTATACCACAATCATACATTAATGGACCAAATCGACCATTTACAAGTTATTGATGGTCGATTTCGGTGTATGTTTGGTTGCATATATCACAATTATGCATTAAAAGATAAATTGAAGGTTAATAGGGGTCATCAACGATCGATTTCGTTTAGATTAAACATACTCGTTAATACGAGGTCGCCGGAAAATAGTTTTAATTCGCATGAACAAGTCTTAAGGTTCTCAATTTTTTCTATTCACTAAAGGATTTCATGGAATTGGGTTCAGAAAACCACGACACGTAAATAGGCAGAGCAGGTTGTAGTAGGTATAAAAATGTAATCAAGAATATTTCCATAGGTGAATAAATAGAACGAAGATTATATTAATCTCATCAATTGATTTGTTGAAAATATAAACAGGATGTTCATAAAATCAGATGTGGAATCATCTGCGACTGAAAGATAAACTTGATGATCGTGGAAGCGTGAAATAGATTTTCGTCGACAAAAATGTATTGAAGACCTAGTGAATGCGATGTCTCTCCTGCGTCAATGTAATGAATGATTTCTGGTGAGTACTCTCTTTTGGAAAACATTCTCCTTCGCCTCATTCATCTTTATGAGTTCTTAATTAAGACTGGAATAGAAAATCAAATAACTATCTGAATGAAAATGCAAATTTTCAATTTCAGACTTTTTCTTTTGAGTTAGGGCCGTTTCAGAATATCTATCAGATGTAGTTCAATGGCCAGCGTGGCTTTAGCCGGGAAAAGTAGTTGTTTTCTGTTAGACATTCACAAAAAATAACTTCATTTTAATCGTGGATTTTTCAATTCATAGAAAAATCTTTATATCAATATTCAATTGAGAATGTTTCCCTTTTCAATCTCATCTATCTTCGTGAATCTTTGATAAAACGAATACAACAAAAGAGAATGATTCCAAGCAATCTGGTTTCTGAGGAAATATCGATATTTTTGAATTCATTGATTTCCAGACTTTCTATAACGTCGAGTTTACAACCTTTCTTTTCTTCATGCAATATTTCAAACTCGTCAGCAACATGTTTTTCAGTTAGAAGGTGAGTTGCAAAAGTTCAATTTGTTTACCAAAAAAATTTAAAGTTTGGATATTCGCTTTTTGAATGTTCGCTGTTTGGCCTATTTCAAAACTCATACAAATCAATTTATATACTCTAGATTTTTCAGATTACTTCAGGTTTATTGTTCTTCATGATTCAATCCAAATCACTATCAGTTTTATATGCAACATTTACATTATTTTTACGTAAGAAGCTGAATATTTGTCTCATAGGTTGGCCCAAATCAGTTTTAAATTTGAAATTATCCATTTCATAATTTTTTGAGTACTAGGTAAATTACCTCTTGTGAATATTTTTATGATCAATATCGTCCATCAAGTTTAAACTAAAACTATCGTTAATTGCAATTTTGTTTCTTCATATTTAATTCTCTTTAAAGTAAATTTGTTCTGAAAGAGGAATATAAACTAACCTATGAATATGAATAAACATAAAATAAAGTGGAACAACAAAGCAAAACACATATCAACATGATAAATATTTAGGCATTTTAATAAAAAAAATTTGTAATGAATTCAAAGGAATGTGAATTGATATTACTGAAAATCTTCCACAACTGATAGAAATATATATTTTTCACTCGGACTTGTCCCAGAATACAGAAAAATAACTTTTGGGATAATATTGATTTGTAAAAAACGCCAATAATAAATCTTGAATATTAACCCAAATTTTACTCGACTCCAAGAAACAATAAAAAAAAATGTTTTTAATTCTATATGGAAAACAAAATTGATTTGAACTATGCAATAAATTGTTTGGAACTATGATGGAAACTAAATCGCTGCACGAGAAAATGAATGAGGAAGCTAGTGTTTCGAATTGACATATATTGTGTTCACCTTAATATTCGAGTAACTATTTCCTTATTTTCCTTCTGATAAAGCGTATTCCTACTGATCGCATGGCGATACCAATATTTCCCTCCAACGAGGGTGAGTTTTTCTTTGTCTAGTCGGAGTTGGTTTACAGCTGAGTGCTCGCCACCCTCCGTAAGGTCTTTTTACTCACTACCAATAAAGAGGGGTGAAACACACTACAATTGCTAGATGAAATGTGGCTACTTAGAGTAATGGCTGAGACGAACATAAAAATACCAGTTTCCAGCGGAATGATACATAGAACTACGGAAGTTTTTTGCTGTTAGACGTAATGTTGTTCGATTATGTTATCGCATTCCAACATAGTGGAAATATGAGCTTGTCTGATATATATGGTTTAAAACATTAAAGATATAATTTCCTCTCATGAAATAGTAGTTTATCTACCAAGTTCGCAAAGTGAGGCTTTACTGGACGAATGTTAACGGACCAGGCGCCAGCCGAGCCCGGAATATGAAGATGATGTCCGTTAAAGCTATTTGTGTACGTGATAATATTTTTCATCATACCCGCATCATAATCCTTGTTTTATGAACTGAAAAGCGTGCGAAATCTTAAGATTAAAACACGTAGTGTTCTAAAGGAAAAGGCGTGCGAAATCTCAAGATCAAACACGCCGTGTTTTGAAGGTTGCTAGGTAACAAAAAGTCCCACTTTTTATTTACGTGTCAAATCACATAAAAAATATAAAACAACTATTTCAAGTGAATGTTGAATGTACAATTATGATTATTTGATATTTGAATACCACTTATCATTATCCTGATCTAAAATTCATTTCCAGCATTTCCTACAAAAAACCAAAACTACTTACTTAAACGTCAAATTCATTTCCTAAGCATCCTTGTGAAAAATGCAAAATAATGGTAATAATTTCAACACGCATACAAAACTTCATACAAAAATAAGACAAAAATGTTGGATTTCTTAAACAATATAGAAGAATATGAAGCGATGGATACAATCGTATGTAGCAGTTTGGATGAGAACGTAGAACGTAGAATATCTTCCATCTGAACATTAGGAGCTTGAAAAAAATGTGGATGAGATTTCCCAGTATATTGAATCGGTGAACCTGAAAAACGTTGATATAATAATACTTTCTGAAACTTGGTCGATTGATGACATCCAGAAATACTCAATTCCCTATTTTGATCTGATATACAATGAATCGCGATATAACCAAAATGACAGACTGGTAGTGTACTACTACTACTGTAGTTCTGTAAAACCTATGACCGAAAGCAACCTATTAGAGATTTCTTTTTGTATAGATAACAAATCAATTTTATTGACTGCTTCATATCGCCCACCCTCAACAAACTTGGAAATGTACTAACATGAAATTAACTCCAATCACACTTCACAAAAAGAGGCTGACATAAGAATTTTCATGGGTGACATAAATATCAATATTCTCAACACATTCAAGTTATTAACTACATATGTAATATGGCTGAACTGGGATTTTTTCCATACATAAACAAACCAACAAGAGAAGTAGGTGATTCCTCTAGCATAATTGACCACGCTTATGTAAAACTGTCCAAAAATTGAATTGAACATACGAAAATTACTCCTTTTATCGTCAAATGACCATTATATGACATTTTTATCTCTTAAATCTAATAACAAACTGAAAACGAATAATCAGTATGATTCAAATCGATTAAATAAAACGATAAATTATAATAAGCTTACAAAACGAATAAAGAAGGAAGAGTGGGAATCGGTACTTGCATCCACTGATTCAGAAAATGCTTTCAACGAACTAACTGGTAGGTTACTCAATCATATTGAGAATTGTACGGAATCTAAAATAATAACTGTGAAATTTAAAAAACTAAAACCATGGACGACAGACGACTTCTATTAAGTACAGAGATAAACTTAAAAAAGATCTTAAGGTTAAACAAACCGCGGAAAAAGAGGTTGAATACAAAAATTACAGGAACTTTTTAACGAATCTTCTGAGAGAAACCAAAATCAATTATTACGAAAATAGATTACGAGAAGCTGGTAGCAACTCAAAAAACATTTGGCAAGACATTAATGAAATAACAAATAACAGTAGGAAAAAAATGATACTAAATACTAAATCATGGGACACCATGGAAAAAAACTCCCAGATGATATAGACAAGTCAAACTACTTTAACCAATTCTTCATTGGCATTGGGGAAGAAATGGCAAATAAGATAGAAAAACCAACAAGTCCTGTTACAGAAAATCGCAGAAATATCAAAAACTCGCTATTTCTTCACCCAGTCAAGAATAATGAAATAAGCAATATCATATCAAATCTAAAAAATAACACTTCTTCCGGTCCAGGATGGAATTTCAGTTTTTTTAATCGAAAAGTTTCACTCTTTCTTGGTAAAACCGCTCTGCCACATCTTAAATCTGATATTTTCCACTGGTAAAATTTACACTCCATTCAAGGATTCCATTACGATACCTATTTTCAAAACGGGCGATAAAAAGAATGTAACAAATTACAGACCAATAACACTTATTAACAACTTCACAAAAATCTTTGAAAAATGCATTAAAAATAGGGTAGTACACTTCTGCAATGAAAATAATATTCTTTGTGAATCCCAGTTTGGTTTTGGAAAAAACAAATCAACTGAAAAAGCGGTATATCAGATAATCAACCAAATTGACAATTGCTTCCAAAACCAAGAAAAGTGCATTACTGTATTTTTGGACTTGGCCAAAGCATTCGATACGGTAGATCATGACATTCTTCTCCAGCGTCTGTCTGACAATGGTATAAAAGGCATCGCATTAGATATTTTTGAAGATTATTTGAGTAATAGATTGCAAGTCGTGAAAATCAACGACTCAGTAAGTGGTCCCTTACCAGTAACCAGGGGTGTGCCGCAGGGAACGGTATTGGGGCCAATACTGTTTTTGTTGTATATCAATGATATTTTTAATATTGCAGATTTTAAGGGTAAAATAACATCATTCGCTGACGACACAGCAATTATGTTTATTGGAAATTCTTGGGACCAAGTACAAACTCTGTCTGAAACAGGTATCAGGACTATTTTTTACTGGCGAAGTGATAACTTACTGAGTGTCAACGTTGAAAAAACGAAATATATCGCATTCTTGCCAACAAGCAGAGACCAACCGATAGATAATGTTATAAAAATACACAAACCATCATGTGAAACCAATATGCATTGTGGCTGCTCTTTCATAAACAAAACAAACACAATGAAATACTTGGGTGTACTTGTGGATCAATGCCTTCGATGGAAATATCATATTGATTGTACTGTTGTCAGATTACGTAAACTCATCTACAAATTCTACCAGCTCAGAAATATAGTGAGTAGGAGATTAATGCTAAAAGTTTATGATGCTTTGGCTGAATCCATAATGCGTTATTGTTTTATAGTGTGGGGTGGAACATTCAGGTCCTCTATAAAGAACCTAGAAGTTATCCAAAATACTCTGTTGAAAATTATGTTGGGGAAAAACAGGCGACATTCTACAGAATTGCTCCTACAATGAAAGTGGGCTGTTAAGTGTAAGAAAACTGTACGTATTTAGCTCTATATTATGGACTGTCAGCTCTCCAAGTACAACTATTCAGCATCCCTATAATACTCGCATATGTAAAGATGTGACTATACATGTGCCAAGATGTAGGTAGACTCACCCAAAACCATAAATTTGTATCATATTTAGGACCAGAACTATATAATGCATTACCTTTACAATTAAAACAAATCCACAGTAAAGGTCTTTTGAATCACCCTGTATATGTTCTTGTTAACAGCTAAAGTTGAGAAAACTTCGACCACAGAGTTGACGACTTCATAGTTTTATATTTTCTTCCTGAATACGCAAGAATGACGGGTTCTGATACATAAGATATTTTTTTCTGAGAACACCAACTATCAAATGCATCATATTCTTTTTCGTTTAGTATCTGGACTTCACTGGTAGAAGTTCTAAGCTAACTGCTTCCGCTGACTCCATCACATCGGTAGGAATATCAGATGTATCACTAAAATCACTTTCTTCATCCATAATTAAAGCGATATTTTATAAATTTACGGAAATTATCTGATTACGGTTTTACAGTAATGGCGACTTCTATAATTGAAATTGTTACTATGCACCCTGACAACCTAATATTTATGAGTTTGAGACTAGCGAAGTGTATACACTCTTATTTCAAAAGGAAGGTTGAGAAAGAAGTATTTTTCAGTGTATAATATATAAAAAAAAATATATACACTGAAAAATACTTCTTTCTCAACCTTATATTTGTTCTAATTGTTCCTGGTAGGTATGTGCTGAAATAATTTTGCTTAATGTCACTGTCACTGCCAAACAAAAAATTTTTGACTTTTTCTCCAAAACGTTAATGATTAAGGGTATTTTCATTTTTATTTTACAAACCAAAGTATTGGAAAAAATCATGTAATACAACTCGAATATAAAGCCTCTCCATACGGTTTGTTATGAAATCTTCTGGCGCCTGCAAAAAAGAGTCGCTTTATATTCTTGTTGTATAAATAACTATTTTGTACAAACCATTAAAAATGGCGTTTTTAATTCATAGGTACCTATGTGAATTAAGAACTGACGTTTCACAATGTGTTGCAATAACTTTCAACACTAATTAAAAATATGTTCAACACTAGTGTTGAAAGTGAAATGATGGTAGATACTCAATAATATAAATCTGCTCAATAGAAACATTTTAATGAAATGTTATAATAATAATCAGTTACCTACTTATGAGGAATTATTTATGAACATAAACATGTATTTCGCAGTGTGAACAATTGGTACTATTGATTCCCTGAGGAATAACTGAAGAAGTATTCAATTGAACTGCAGAACGTTCGTCATCGCTAACTAATGACGGTGCTATTGAAGTGGATTAGCCAAATGATGCAGGTGCAGAGATAGAACTAGTTTGACGCAAATTAGATACAGAAATAACACCACAGAAATTTTTTGACAGAATTATACACAAATCCCCACAAATAAAATACACACAAACATATAAACTCAAATACACGACTAAAATGTTTTTGTTAATACTTGAATTGTCATGAGCTGGTTTTTCAGGTGTTACGCAAGATTTCAAATCATGCGGCACCCCCTTTTCCAGACAGTAATTGAAAAATTTTTAGATAATATGATGCAAAATTAACACTTTGAATTTTTTTTAGAAAACTAAATAAATGAATTACTTCCATAAGCGTAAGCAGGAGGGGAGTTTATACTAGCATTGTTTAAAGGCAAAAACCGACGATGTACCAAGCCATCGCCTTCGGGCGGGGGCACACCCTTCGCCCCTCATATGAAGGGCAAGCGTGTACTCATACATTGTAATTATGTATAGTAGCATTAAGTATGTATATTTTAGGTTAAGTCAAATGTATATGAATTTTGTAAAAATAAATATTTTTGGATTTGGATTGGAGTACCTACTTGTGCCAGGAAACATTTTATCAGCAATTTTATTTTTCTTCTCAATGGAATCTTCGATGTATTCCTCCGCTGCAGTTGAGGACTTCCACCCTCCATGTCGTTCTATTGTAGTCAAATTTGCTCCTGAATTTGCCAATAAAGATGCTGAAAATCTTTGAACACCATGGCCGGTGAACTGCTGCGGATTTGGTAATTTCGGAAATTTGGCAATGGTGGCAGGCATCTTCCCAAAGGTATTTATTTCAACTGGTTGAACAGTGCAATTGGTGTTGGAATAATTCAGGAAAAACCGACGATGAGTTATGGAAGTTGAGCGTAATGCCACATATTCACGGTGAAGATTTAATACGACGGCACGCTACGAATAATAAAAAAATATTTGCCACTTCTATCATAAAATATTTGGTATCAGGAGCTTCATTCAAATTGTTCTCTTTTCCAAATTTTCGATTTTTTCAGACGGTATCCGACATTCTTTCGTTTCAAAAATGTTATCAAGTTATGGAAACTGCTTATCCCCCCGTTTTTCTTGATTTGCAATCCAGATTTTATCATAGAGAATTCACCACAGCGTTCGATGACTTATTTTCAGTTCGAAATAAACTGAAAGTACGCTTTCATTGAACTTTTTTCATTTGACTTCATTTGATTAAACCATCAAAAGCAATTTCATATTGTCGTCGTGATTTTTCAGGAAACAGATTCAAAGTTCCTCTGTTTTGCAGCTTCTTGAATTTCTGGTTGGAAAGAGCAATTTGAATCCCCAATTTCAAATTCAACTTCCATTATACAGTGCTTCTCAAAGTCCCCTCCCCCCCCTCTTATTTTTGGAACGATTATACATAAACAAGTGAAATTTGGAAACTGAATATTGAAGGTTGTAAACTTCCCTACTAGTAATGAAAGATGACGAAATCGTCAATGATGACGTCACAAGGCCATTGTGACCAGTAATTTTAAAAGGAACCCTACGGCAAGCGACACCTCTTTTAAAACGTATCGAAAAAACCTATTCAATGATACTAATTTTGTTTGTGTTTATGGCAGTTTTGGCAACTCGCTTTTAAAGAACGCAAAGCTGTGATGAATTGAATCAGTTAATACTAAAATTCCAAATTCAAGCTCCGCCTCTGGATAGTTGTCAAATAAGCTGACGTTTTTGTTAGTCTCCCTAATTCGACGTTTTTGTAATTGTCCAAGTTTTTGTACATTTGATAATTTGTGTATTGTTGATCGAACGTTCAACTGTTTAAGCAGCTTCTGGTACTTCTAATATTTTTGTACATTTTAATAATTTGTTAAACTGCTGTGAGCCGAACGTTTAAGTGCTTCAAGAAGCGAAATGGTACGTGCTTTAGGTGATAAAGTAGCAGCGATCCTAATTCTTGGTGAAACTGGACAAAATATTCATGCATCAGAACGCATTTTTAATGAGAGGTTTCCCGATCGCCCTGTTCCGAGGAATTATTCAAGGGAGCTTCTTCGTAAGTTTGAAACAACGGGTAGTATTAATGATGCGAAACGATCTGGCAGACCACAAATTTCTGATGAGAGAAAAATTGATATACTGGCAGAAGTAATAGTTAATCCTACTTCTTCAACAACTCACGTTGCATCTACCTGTGAAGTCAATCGAAGTACAGTACACAGGGTGTTGAAAAAAAAAACAAATTTCATCCATACAAATTAAAAATGGTTCATCAACTCTCAGACGATGACCCAGACCGAAAACTGGAATTTTGTGAAAATATGGAAACTAAAATCAACCAACAGCCAGACTATGTCAAAAAAATTTGTTTTAGTGACGAAAGTACTTTCTATCTAAACGGAAATGTAAATACACAGAATATGAGGTATTGGACTGACGCAAATCCTCACCTGTTTCGTGAAACACATACCCAATTTCCCCAGAAGGTGAATATTTGGGCAGGTACCCTGGGAAACCACATCGTCGGGCCTCTTTTTTTAAAAACTAATTCAACTGGTGAGGTTTATCTGGAGCTGTTGCAAAACGCAATAGAACCGTTAATCCTTGAAATTTTGGAAGATAATCCAGATGAATTCGGCAATTTGGAAATAACATTCCAACAGGATGGTGCTCCTCCACACTATTACGGTGAAGTTAGACCGTATTTGGATGAGGAGTATCGTGGTAGATGGATTGGACGACGAGGTTCAACGGAATGGCCAGCTCGATCACCGGACCCCACACCTTTGGAGTTTTTTCTGGGGGGGGAGGAACCTCAAATCGAAGGTTTACGCCACTGAACTTGACAATATTGACGTTTTAAAACAACGTATTGTTGCATAATGTGAAGCTATTTCCGCAGACACATTTGCAAAAGTACGAGAAGAGTTTAAAAATAGGTTATTCCACTGTCAGGAAGTGAATGGAGGTCACTTCGAGCAATTTCTTTCAGTAGATACTAATTCTTAAATCTGTAATTAATATCATACTGAATGGAATTTAAATTTTAATGTTTACTAATGAGCCATTAAAACTGCCATAAATACAAACAGAATTAGTATCATTGAATAAGTTTTTTCGATACCTTTTAAAACAGGTGTCGCTTGCCGTAGGGTTCTATTTAAAATTATTGGTCACAATGGCTTTGTGACGTCATCTTTGACGATTTCGTCGTCTATCATCACTAGTAGGAAAGTTTACAACCTTTAATATTCAGTTTTCAAATTTCACTTGTTTATGTATAATCGTCCCAAAAATAAGAGGGGGGAGGGGACTTTTGAGAAGCACTGTATTTATATTCACACAAAAAAGCTGGGCATTATTATCAATTTTTGATCACCAATAAACAATTCTCGATTGTTTTTACTTGCCATGTTATAACGATTATTAGATATAATATCGATTGACAAATCTTCAAACCCTCAAGAACCTTTTTCTGTGCTCATTTTTCAATTTCTACTAAATATTACCGGATCTTATTACCAAGTGCTTTGTTAGTGGCAAGAGCGTCACCCTCATAGTTCAGAGATCGTGGGTTCAAATCCTACAGAAGTGAATTGAACATTTAAAGTAAACAAAACACCCCCACTTCACTAAATGATTTTCACTAAACTAGGTTTACAAATCCACGACACGTGTTTCGCTATACAATAGCTTTTTCAAGTCAAGATAGTACTAACTCATTAATCCCGATGTTGAATAGTCAGGGCAGCTTGTAGCAGGTATATATGGATCTAATTAGGAATATTAAGGATATTAGGTACTTATTAGGTATGCGGCTTAGTAGAACGGAGATCCGTTTAATCTTCAGTTAAACAAATTCAACAAAGGATAATTATTTGAACTGATCTGGTCACTGAGCAAGTATTGCGTTTTTTGTATTTATTAATTACTGAACTTTCTAGAAGGTTGAGTTTATAACCTTTTTTTCTGTATGTAATATTCCTAATTCGTTAACAAAAGTCAAGAAGTGAGTAGCAGAAGTTGTATTTGTTTTTCCATTGACGAAACAGATCCTATGATCTGATAATCATTTTTCAAATGTTCTGCCTGTTTGACCTATGTAAAAACTAGCCCAAGTGCCACAGGTTTTTTTATATACTCCAGATTTCTCAGTTTTATCTTTATTGTTCTTAATTAATTTACCTAAATTATTATCTGTTTTATATGCGATATTGATGGTATTTTTACGTAAATAGGTAGACATTTTTCCGGTGGGATAGCCTAATAGATAACTTTGGAACCATGTTTATCGTTTTGGGTAGGAAACACTTCTATTATAGCTTTTTCATCTATTTTTCGTGAAAGAATATTATTTATAAGGTTTGGTCTATAACCGTTATTAATAGCAATTGGTTTAATTATATTCAATTCATTTGTTGAAAATATAAACAGGAGGTTCATAAAAAATAACTTTATTTTAATCGTGGATTTTTCAATTCACAAAAAAAAAATCTTTCTATCAATATTCAATTAAGAATGTTTCCTTTTTCAATATATTCAATTCTTTATTGAAATTTTCTTCTGAATGCGGAATATTAATGAATCTATGTATCATACTGTTATATGCGGATGATTTATGTTGGTATGGATGCGTTGATGTTCTGTATATTATGATGTCTGTATATGAAGGTTTATGCAAAATTGAAAAGTTTTATTCATTACTGATTTTTATTATAGTTAGGACTAAAAAGTTTATAGAATTATCTGTTTTCATTTCCTCCGTGAATTTAATTGGGAGGTGAATTGCATTGATAAAGTCGAAAAACATTTCTAATTGTCTTTCGGTTCCCACGAAGCACACTAAAAGGTCCACATACTTGTACCAATATAAGAATTTTTTAATTGAAGGATTATTGTGAATTTTTTCCTCCAAGTTGTTTATAAATATTTCAGCTTATGACGGATCCAAGGGATTACCCGTTATCAGTCCTTTATCAGAATAAAAACTTTTTAACAAAAAATTAAACCTACGAAAAAACCAACTGCAAAGCAAAAAATAAAATAAACCTACCTAGTCTAAATTATAATTGAGCTCCTAAACTAATGTGAGTAACTGATTTTGAGTCGGCGCCAAACAAACAATTATCGAAGATTATTATCTATGAAAGAAGTCATCAAAACGCAGCCGTGCATCTCGCTGCCATCATTTTACGCTTCACCTAATTCAATTGCTAGTTTGTTTGGCGCCGACTCAAAATCAGTTACTCACATTAGTTTAGGAGCTCAATTATCATTTAGACTAAGAAGGTTTATTTTATTTTGCTTTTCAGTTTATTTTTTCGTCGGTTTAATTTTTGTTAAAAGTTTTATTTTTTACTTTCAGTTCCGTATTTCGTCAGTTTAATTTTTTGTTAAAAAGTTTTCATTTTTAAATTTTTTGTGGCTAAAATCTACCAATTACTACCTACTTTTTTGATTACTTCCAAAATACTTACTTACCCACCTTACTTCAACTATTACCAGTTAAATAATATGATTATCTACTTTTACTAATTGTTGTAATATAAATTATTCTCGTTGTTCTGATTGGTTTATTTCATTACTTTGTATATCATTCCATCCTCTCATAAAATATACTGATTTTGACGGAACAAGAATAATGTCAGTAGCGATCTGTCATTGTCAACTACGTATGTGTGTGCTAATGTTCACTAGTGAAAAATCAATTATCCCCTATTTTTCTACCCGTAGGGGTGCCTAATTTCTTTCGAAATCCAAATATAAGGTATACCCTATCTATTAAATCAAGAATCGTCCAAATCGAAGAACCCAGTACAAAGTTATGCCTGATAGAATCGGTTAACGGACCAGAATTCAGAGGGTGAGTGATCAATATCCTTCATTTCGCTACCCTTAGGGGTGTATTTCATCTTTTAAATTCAAATGGGACCAAAGTCGAAGTACAACCTATCCACTGAATTATCGGAATCGGACGCCTCAGTAAAAAGTTATGCGTGACCATACATAAAAAATATGATGGAAAAACATAAAATATACGGGTCAAATAGAGAACCTCTTCCTTTTTGGTTTCGTCGGTTAAAAATAGGAACTATCGTTAAATTGGAAATAATTTCAAGATAAACAAACGGTGAGCAAGTATATCTCTTGTTTAATAATCGGATTTAAATTATTCTTAACCAGAAGATTCTCTACCAGAGTTTCTTCTGGTGGAATACTCGGAAATAAATTTCGAACATCAAAGAAGATAAGTTTGGAGTTGCCTGGCAGTCGTATATTCCTGATTTTATCGATTAGTTCGTAACTATTTTTGGAACAAAATTTCAATATCTCCTGATCAAATCGATTCGTTTTCCGGAAAGTTTCACTGAAGGTGCTGTTATGAAAGATACAACAGGCTGAATAGGGTGATTTTGTTTGTGGAGTTTAATTGGTGAATGAAGTTAAAGTGCTTGTGGATTCATAATAGTGTGTCGAAATTTCTCTTTTTCATCCAAAATACTATGAATTGATTTTAGTGTTTATTTCACTTCTTGTTGAGAAAATAATGTGGGATCATTGTTAAGTTTTACATAGACAGGGTGTAATCTACCCCCTTGATCACCCGATAATGACGAGTGTATGATGCCTTTTTATAGCAAATTACGGTGTTTAAAAATCTGAAAAATAAATTCAAAAACATGTTTTGTTTTTTTGTAAAATTCGACAAAATTTTGGGTAGAGCCTGATTCCAGCTGACCTGCTCAGAGAAAAACTTCAGCAATTGCCGAATGCAATGAACTTTCAACTCGACAATTGAATAAGGCAGGAGAAGAAGGTGTGGTAAATGTATACATTGTAGCCTGCCTCAGATAGATAATCTTGAGGCACCTATCATAATTATCACTGTCACTAGTAAGAAACAAACGACACAAACACTATTGAAAAGTGAAACATTCATTCGCAAAAGCATTTTGTTATGAAAAATCTCGGCCATTATAAATATGATTCGTATTTCAAATAGTAGAAAACAAGATGATTCACTCCTCGCGTTTATGAATAAAGTAGTAAATTTCAATTCTGGTTGAATTCCGGAGTCGCCAATCACTGTGTGGGCGTTTTCGAACTAGATATCTAGTGAACTTTACTCATAAATTCGAGGAGTGATTCATTTCGTCTTCTACTCTTCAAAATACGCAAGGAACAGCTCGGTGTATAGTTTTAAGAGGAAGCAGAAGACAAAGACAATAATGTTCAAATTGATTCTCCTGCATATCGCGTACTGTTTTCTCATTGGTTGCTAATTACGTTCTTCTATTTACCAGTCGATCAGAAAACACTAGTACAATGTAACAAACCTTCGTTCGTGCATGCGAGAATCTTGCGTGGCAACAGTGTTTAGTTCCCCCGATGTCTGAATCATATTTATAATGGCTGATATTTTTCACAACAAAATGATATTGCGAATGAATGTTTCACTTTTCAATAGTGTTTGTGTCGTTTGTTGCTTACTAGTGACTGTGATAATTATGATAAGTGCCTCAAAGCAGAGTGTGAAGTAAACGAGTCCTGACTTCATCATCAGTTTGGATATAACATGGTTAGATAGATGGTGTCTTCCCTTTGATATTGAATATCTATCTGAGGCAGGTTGCAATGTATATATTTACCACACCTTCTTCTTCTTCTACCTCATTCAAATGTCGAGTTAAATGTCTATTGCATCCGGCAATTGCTGAAGTTTTCCTCTGAGCAAGTCAGCTGAAATTAGGCTAGTGGCTTTACCCAAAATTTTGTGGACTTTTACAAAAAACAAAACATGTTTTCAATTTTTTTTATGATTTTTAACCACCGTAATTCGCTATAAAATGAGGGTAGATTACACCCTGTATATCTGAATTCGAGAAATCTGAAGTTATCTGTATGTAATCGTCTATATCAATTGCAATCACCATTTTTGCTTCTAGGCCAGTCAAAATAGACCGTCAATTCACATTAATTACAAACATTTCTTTAGCACTGCCGTATGTTGAGGCATCCAGTAAATACCAAATATAAAAATTTTCACACTCATCCGGTGACCGGAAATTACTCAAAATCGCGTAAAACGTTAATTCGCAATATCTCCTTGGACAAAATTGCAAACATTGTGCAAATTGCAGGTATATTCCCTTACTTCTTTTCTTCATCCCTTGTAAAATTTGCGCACGCGATTTTCAACCGGAAATACGAATAATCCTTGATTACATTGTAATTAGCGCTAATTCTGGGTTCAAAATTGCAAATATTGTGCAAATTTGTGGTGAAATTATGGTTCCGTCACCTCTAAAATGCTTTGAGTTTGATTAATTATGGATAACGCTAAAAACAGTCTCAGAAGCAAAGTTTTAGGGGTCACGAAATTGCAAACAATGTGTTCGTGCTTTGTCAACTTCGATGGCATAATTTCAACTCGCCAATTGGGTTTGCACCTTTTTCAGTATCCCGGAAGATGGCGGAAATGAACATTATTGTTAGAAGCAATTTTCGCAAATGCCACAAAATTCCAAACCTTGTGCCATTTATTCTTAAAGATCTGCTATGGCTACGTATAAATTTGCAACCCTATAAAATGTCGGAAAAGACGGACAATAGAATATTTCTCTAGGAAAAACTATGCATATATAATATTTCATCACTATATTTCAACTTCGAGCACATATGAAGCGAATTTGAGAGTTTGTGATCTCCCCTATTATCTGTTTTTCAGAGAATTATGGAATAAATCTCGTAAAATGTAAAAGAATTCGAAGTACAGTATTCTCTGATGTGAACTCTATTGTTTTATTGAAAATTATCAAGTAAAACTATGTGTTGGAACTATACAGTGTTATCATCTGATATAACCATTCGGTAGAATCGTCTAATTTCACTATCGGGTATCATGAAAATGACAATATAACTTGACAATTTGCTTGAAAGGACGAAAAAATTACCGGCTTCGGTAATGTGGTCCTTGAATAATTATCCTCTGATAATAAAAGCCGATTCCACCAGATCGGGTTCAATTATTGAGCGAAAATTGCAAAAAAATCAACATTTCGCGAAAATCGCCTTAATTGATAATATTCCATTGCCTATTTGCCGACGTTTGGAAATGAGACATCAATTCATTGCATTGCTTTCCCGACGGTTTATAGGGTTGCAAATTCATAGGTAGACTTGTTTGCCATTCCAAAACTTGGAGAAAAAATTGGCACAAAGTCTGGAATTTTGTGTCATCCGCGAAAATTGTCTCAATTGATAATATTCTATTGCCCTGTTCTCACGACGTTTTATTGGGTTGCAAATTTATAGATAGACTTGTTTGCCATTCCAGAACTTCGAGAAAAAATTGCACACCGTTTGGAGTTTTGTGTCATCCGCGAAAATCGATTTAATTGATAATATTCTATTGCCCGGTTTTCCCGACATTTTATAGGATTGCAAATTTATACGTAGACTTGTTTGTCATTGCGGAATTTTAAGAAAAAAATGCACAAAGTTTGGAATTTTGTGGCATTTGCGAAAATTGCTTCTTACAAAAATGTTCATTTCCACCATCTTCCGCGATACTAAAAAAGGTGCAAACTCAATTGCCGACTTAAAATTATGCCACCAAAGTTTGCGCAAGGCACGAAAATATTGTTTGCAATTTCGTGACCCTGAAACTTTGCCCCTGACACTGTTTTTAGCGTTATAATTTTTTGATGTTCCGTACACTTGAAAAGTTTGCAAATTCAAAGCATTTTAGGGGTGACGGAACCATTATTTAAGCACAAATTTGCACAATGTTGCCAATTTTGTAACCAGAATTAGCAATTAAACGTAATCAAAATTTTGGCGTAAAAATACGTTAGGGAATATACCTGCAATTTGCACAATGTTTGCAATTTTGCCCAAGAAGATACGTTTCATGCTAATTTGAGTAATTTCCGTTTACCGGATGAGTGTGCAAATTTTTATATTTAGTCTACTGGATGCCTCAACATCCGGCAGTGTTGAAGAAATATTTATAATTATTGTGAATTGGCGGTCAATTTTGACTGGCGTATTTGTCCGCACGCGGAAAAATCATGTCATTTTCAATAGACTGAAAATTGTTTTTTTTCTACTATTAGTAACAGTTGTACAACAAATATTTATTCAATGGACATATTTGTTAACATTTTCAAAATAAAATGCCACTTTCAGGACTTGTATCATAAATAAGTATCATTTTCTCTCAGTGCATTCGAAAAACATATTATTTTCGAAAGTATTAATTCTACTTTTATCGATTTAGGTTGTGGGAGTTTTCTTTTCCACAGCAATTCATTATCAGATATTTTCATTCCCACATTTCGTTGCTAGTGATTTTTCATCTGGCAGTTTCCCTCGAGCAAATCATCAGTAATAATCACTGATGAAATCTCATGCGTGATTTGTCGATTATCGTTCTTATTCGAGGTTCGACCACGAGAGCTATAATTTTATTCGCTCCAATATTCAAAATCCATAAAGCAGAAACCAATATCGCAAATACCATGATTTATTTCCCTATGAGCAGCGAGCGTTTACGCTGATGTCAAAAAATTAAAGTCATATATCTATTTAGGGTTCTTCTCCGCGGACATAAATAACAGGATATCTATACAAGTGATACAGGGATACGCTTCAGCCGAGAGCTCTGCTCTAATCTGTTGAAACGAGCGGCTTCCCTCACTTTCAATTTCGATTTCCTGATCCACACCGCTATCTAAATCTTTTCAAAACCCGTATTAACCATTTTCAAATTCATGTGAGATGGGGACAAATAAAAGCTGAATGTACGGAGATAGTCAGGCAGCTAGCTAAAAAATCTAGTGAAGCGGGATTTTGCGCTTTTCTTCCTCTGTTTATCGAATGCGTGGATAAATGATTTCGTTCTGGTTTATATCTCTGCTTGGTAGCTCCCTCCAGAGTCGTGGCATACATCAGATTGAGATCAAAAAGGGAAAATCCACTTGAAACATCATATGTTCCATTGATTTGTTGAAAATATAAACAGGATGTTCATAAAATCAGATGTGGAATCATCTGCGACTGAAAGATAAACTTTAGTCACTATCTTCCATCGTCAAGATAACCTCTTGTGGGGTATTCATGTTCCATTGTTGTTAATTATTATGATTATATACCTTCGCTATCGTTGTATGAAGTTGGCGTATCATATTGTGCTCCGATTGTTTTGTGTCAATGTGTGAGTAAAACAGGGACTACATCTACAAAATTCGAAACAAGCGTGGACAATAGTGTGCCCCTTACACACAAGGTATGTTGAATAACTTCCTAGTAAATTGAATAAAACGTAAACCGTCGACTACGTATGAGAAATTAGTCCGAACAAATTGGGAAAATCTGGAAGCACTACAACGGAGACATGAAAACCGATTTATCAAACAAAGAGTTGCTGAACGAGATATTGAGGAAAATAAAAGAAGAGGGAAACAAAAACAGTGAAGAAATGAAGTTAGAAAAAAAATTAGAATAAAAAATTAATTGATATCCTAGAACGGAACACCAAACGTATAGATATTTTAGAAGAGAAAGTAGAAGAAATTTGATAATCTTGATAAAGTAATAAGAAAAAATAATTTATTGGTATATGGACTAGAAATTCCTGACACAGAATGCATAGAGCCTTTTGTTGTTGATACACTATCTGAACTTCTTGATATAGAACTCAGTGAAGCAGATATTAACAATATTTTTTCATTTCGAAACCAAAAGATTCCGACAATCGAAATAGAACTGATCTCTTACTTGAAAAAGAAAGAATACTACAGAATTGATATAAATTATAAGGAAAGAAAATCTATATATCATAGGATCTCTCGATAGAAGACAAAACCAAGATTTCAGTACTCACCTAAGTTAGCCAAAGAAAAAAAACTGAACGCTACTATAAAAGGAAAGACGCTAATAGTCAATGGAGAAATCTATGGAATTGAGGAACTGAAAGAACGCAACGAAGACGAGTTTCGCAAAAATATAGATCCACTCACCTCAAGGAAACAACATTCAAATAGTGCCCCCGGTACGTCGTCGAAAGTAGCTCATCCAGAAAGAGAACAGCAAACCAACAAAACACAGGAATCTCAAAAACGAACAATATACAGAAAGAAGAAATAGAAACAAAGAAAGCGGAAAGAAAACCAAATACACCTCACAAAGAACCTGAAAAAAAAAGAACTCAACAAAGAACTAACTCAGCTTCGAGCGACTTTGCAGCGAGAGTTCTTCGCAATCAAAAGTGAACGCCTAATTTAGCTGGACTACTCTCATCGTTCCTCAATAATCTCATCATTTCTTTATTCTTATCAGTGAAACAACAGATAATGTTTTCAACCTTTTTACATTGCGAAAAGATTTAGAAAAACAAGTATAGTTTTATGATTTAGATACCAACAGAATATACAGGAAGCAATATGCTGTTATTTCAGTTTTCTTATTAGGTATAGTTAGTAGGAAAATGGATCAATATATTAGAGATGTTAATCATACTCCCATTGATAAAATCGAATATTACTCAATATCTGATCTGAATGAAATTTTAGAAATAGTGCGAAAACAAAATCATTAAACATATTTCATCAAAATATAAGAAGCGTTTATGAAAATATAGATGAACTGAACATCCATTTGAAACAATTGGAATATCAATACATTATCTGTTAACTGTACTAGACAGCAGTATAATTCAATTAGACCAATATGTAATGGAATACAGCGAGGGAAAAATGTACAATGAGTTACCAGAAATATACAAATCCTACATCCACCGTATAAACTCCCTCGAACTGTTAAAAAAGATAATAAAAGGCTACGTACATGTGATAGACATAAAATACATTCACTTGTCGAAAATTGAATACTGCTGTCTATTTTTGTCTTTTCATCTTTTTTCGTCTATTTTGTTCTATGTTCATTCTGTTTTTTCTATTTTTACTACTTTTCTCTCTATTTTTCTGTAAATATATGTGTTACTATGTAAGTGTTTGTAAAAATATTTTCAAATTTTGTAATTATTTTGAATCTTTAAATCACTGTATTACTTAAATGATAAATGTAATTGATTCTTTGGGAAACATTCTGTACAACAGACGAGAAATAATGATCCAAATGGTTTTTTTTCTCGTTTATATACAAATGACACCCAGACTCTTATGCCACTATTGTAACATTTCAATGCGAATAACTTATTATTATTATTTATTACCTCGAAATAATCAGCAATCAATGCATTCATCTTACCAATCAAATCCCAAAAATCATTGGATGCCATGAAGGAATCGTCAACGTCAGGCGAACGAGACTGTTGGAGTTGAGTGGACTACGGCTTTTCATGAGACAGGACCAAGAAACTAATCCAAACATTGGGGACTTCCTACGTTGGAAAGGAGACGGAACTGGTAGACCCTTCAGGATAGAGATCCCATTTTCAAAGCAATATGGACATAGTTGAATTCCCTGGTTGGGCGTAATGGACTACTTGAACGGATATGGGAGTCAGTTGAGGGAGGTACACCAATTGGTTTTGCCCCGTAGAAGCATAGATGAAGTCTTGGAGGAGATTCATGATGGCAAATCTGGGGGACATCTAGTAGTCAATGAGACTGTGGACAAAGCGGGCAGATGTATTACTGGGTTCAATGTCAGGACGACGAGAGGTGCTGGTGCAGAAGATGTCCAGAGTGTGAATACTCTAGGATCAATGACCTGATGAAAGGCACTCTCATTGGACGATGAGTTCCAGGGTCCAGTGAAATTCGCGGTGATTATTGAGTTATCCAGTTGTAATGATTCATTATAGTTTTGTAAAGGGTGAATTATAATCAATTTGGTATTTTAATTGGCATGAATAATTCGTGAAAATAGCTATATATTATGGCCCCAAATCCTATGTTTTAATTTCAGTTTATCCATTTCTGGTGATGTATGATTTTAAAATTATTTCATAACATTTACGAGTTCTAAGTGATTGGTTGGCAAAATAAAGTAGGAGCAATAATTGATATTTTCTTCTCATATCTTCAAGATAAAATATTTTGTGTTTTGGTTAATTTTTGTTGATTTTGACCTATTCGAATATGCATCTTCTTGAATATGTCCAACATTTTCGTAAGATCGGTTGAAGTTTCGCCATTCTCATCTCTCATGCAAGTTCCACAGAATATTAGCATGGTTTTTGGTAATTTTTTTTTTTATAATTCCTTCCAGTATTTTGTTAAGTGTTTTTTATGAGTTAGATATTCCATTATGGTTTGCAAATCACTGGATATATTTTCAATTCTGGTGTATGCTATTTCTTCTATCAATCGATTTAGTAACCATTTATCCACTTTTAGGCTTTTTTACATTTTCCTTGACAGGTATACGGTATGTGTATGGTTTATTCTTTTGAGATATTTTTAGTTGTTTACAGTGAATTTTCTGTACATGTGTAGATGTTGTTCATGATATGAATATTCTGCCAAATAAATATTCCATTTTTTTCATAAACACTCTTCTTTTAACTTTCTTAATATATTCTCCAGTATTTTCAACCTCTACTTCGGATACGCCACTAAATTGTCGATATAACGCGCCCGGGTTTCTTAGACTCATCTGCAATACTTTTCGACTGTCAATTTATGTCTCAAAATGGCGTCGTGCATGGACCCAAAAAAAAAACATTACTTCAGAACCATTCAAAATAACTCAACCAACTTTTATCCAGTCAATTCCATAGGCTTAGGCGCATCTTTTGAGGTGTGAGTGAACTGGGAATCAACCTTCCATCGCCCACTACGATTTTTTGAATATGACAATTACAAATGGAAATAACTCGACTTATTCCAATAATACATATTTTTTGAGAGCTTTTTGCCGACTAAAATTCTAAAAAGAATATGTTTCAACAAAATTAAATTGTAATAGAAACAGAAGTACATCACAAAGGAAACAATTTCAGTGATGGAATAGTGATTAACAGAACAGGAAAGGATGATTAACAGCAAACAATATCATGTTCCACACAAGCTGCTTGTCTCCTAGTAAATGAGCCCCGAACTCTAGCAAGCATTGCTCCATGGGTTGAACAGAAAGCTTCCATGATCCTGTTTTCCATATCATCTGTATTTGTTGGACGATCCCTGAAAACCCTTTCCTCCATGTATGCCCAAAGGAAAAAATCTAAAGGAGTCAGGTCTGGGGATCGCGCGGGCCAAGGAATAGTACCTCCCCTTCCTATCCAACGATTAGGATTGATCTAAAAATGCAGCAACATCCTGTCTTCTTACATTCTGGGAAGATGTTTTCGAAGAAAATGTGAAAATCTTTCACCATTCAGCATATTGTCGAAAAAGTAGGTCCATTAATGTGATTTCCAATAATTCCCCCTGAATATTTAGTAACCATCGCTTTTAGTGATCGACTGAAATTTTTCAGATTGTATTATAATGCATATTATGTCTGTTGACCGACTCATTGTTCTTAAAAGTTGCTTCATCAGAAAACAGAATTTTGATTAAAGTATTATAATCCTCGTCAATCATGTTATTCATTTGAATACAAAACATAATGATTGTGGACTATATTAATTGAATTGGATTTAGCAAGTTTAGTAATCCTTTATTAGTATAATGAAATGAAATCGTTACAGAAAATTATATGTCATTCTGACAACTTTATTTTCGTTGTTATGAAATGAAAAAAAAACAGAACAGTAGTACGGAACAGTTCACAGAACAAGGCTGATTTCGAAAATTCGCAAAACGGTATGTAGTTTCTGATTCCAACAATTACCATACATTTTTCATGTAGGTTCGGAATTATTCAAACGAATATGCATTTTTTGTCCCCATATCACGTCACTGTATGTGAGACTCCTCGACTGATCACAAAACGATTGTACTCAAATTCTTAGAAAATGTATTTTTCTGGTTGACTTGTATTGCTCATACGGATATATTTGAATGACACTCCAATACTCTGATGTGCCATTGGAGCAAAATGTCGAATAAACTGAAGAAAGAATATGCGTGTGTTTCTGCAAATTTAATTTTGATCTGAATCATATTGGTTCAAAGATATTGTGAAAATTTAGTAGGATTTAGTGGACTTCCTATATTGCGTATAACTTTTTAAATTGGTTGACAGTAGCGAATCCAGATAACTGGTACGTTCATTCTACGGTACATTTTCTCGCTACCATAGAATCGGGTAAATGAGTAGAATTGCGGTACCCTGAAGTCATATTCAAATTTAATTTTCAATTTGATATAAAAAATGAATAATTCAGAAGAATAATCAGGTGAGATTCCATCAAAAATCTTGGAGACTGCTGTTCCTTTTTTTTTAGGAGGTGGAGGAAATCAATTACGGACAAAGTGTGGGAACTCCCTGACACAGGTTTACTCACTAAAATCTCCACCCTGTAGGCTCGTCAGGCTGTGGCATCCGACGACATTCGAGCCCTATGGCCCATTGTATCTTACCTGGTACGATTTTTTTCACCATGTCGTATCCATGGTTTCCGATTAGGTGCCGCTTCGAATTCCCTCCTAGCGACTGCATGAACTGCCGTGGCAACCTTGCGGTGCTGGAGGTTCATCTGGGTGGCCTCTAACGTTCGTTCAGCACCCTGAAGAGTTCTCTCGTCTTGGAGAACGCTCGGAATCATAGCCTGTTCAGTGTCCTGAAAGAAACTGATAAGGCCAAGAGTTGTCCTCACTTTTTTTCAGTGTTTCATCTCGTGGTCATTCGTTTCCCCGAGTGAGTAAAGAGGAAGGCTCTGTGGTGCCCCCTGCACAGGGCAAAGGCTGATAACTCCGAGATTTCGCCCTGTTTCCCAGAGGCACCATTTGTTTTAAGACCCCGGTGTCATACATCCGTCGCTACAGCGCTCACAGCTTGGATTTAGGCCTGTTTGCCAGAGCCTCGTAAGTCAAGTAGCGGCCACCCACATGCTACACGAATGTCCTCTCAACCGTCCCAGTTGATTCTATAAGTGGCCAGTTAGTTCCAGAAAAATCTCGCTAGCGTTACGAGAAATACTTTGCAGCATTTGAGTTGTGGTGTGAGGGGAAAAATACCCTATCACTGAAAGAAGAGGTATTTGAAGTATACCTTCACCACTTATCAAGAAATCTTTGCCTGTCAACCTTATGTAAAATGAAGAAAGTCATCGGTATAAGCAAATATTTTCATTAACGGCATATCTAAAAATGTTTTCGAAAAACAGGAAATCGATAAAATATTATCTGGTGATCCGGACAACGACTTTATCTTGATGAAGATGGCTACCATTCTGGGAGTCGCTGGTGCGTGCCGTCGTGTAGAATTGATGGATATGACGAAAGACGATATTGAAGACAATAAAAAATTTATTTTTATTTCCATCCCGAACACTAAAGTCAACTGAGAAAGTTTGTGGTTTGAGACCCCGAAAATGAAGGAACAAGCTAGCTAGAATTATACAAAAAGTATGTCAGTCTGCGTCCTGCTGACACTCATCATGGGCGGTTTTTTCTCTCCTCCAAATCAGGAAAATGCAATAAACAATGTGTGGGACTTAATACTTTTGGTGGAATGCCATAAACATTGCTATGTACTTGGGCCTCCCAAATCCTGAGAAATACACCGGTCATTGTTTCTGGCGGTCGTCAGCCACAAAATTTGCCGACTCTGTAGCCAATACACCAACATTGAAAGGCACGGCGGATGGAAATCTAGGTCTGTGGCAGAATCTTTTATCGATAAGTCGCTCGAAAATAAGAAAAATATATTCTAATGAAACGTTCAAACACTCCAATACCAAACTCCAGCTGCCCATCGACATCTGTCCAAAAAAGGGCAATTCGTCTCGTCGGTGATGCCTCGCTTACAAACTCGCTCACTTGTCTGGAACACCGTAGAAAAGTTGGCGATTTGTCTCTATTTTATAGATATTTTCATGGGCGATGCTCTTCTGAAATATCAACAATCGTTCCTGCTTTGGCAGTCTCTTCGAGATTAACCCGTCAACTTCAGTCATCACACCCCTTCGTGGTCACTTTGGAAACCTGCAGAACATCACTTTCCAAAGACTCGTTCATCCAACGAACAGCGAGGCTTTGGAACTCATTGCCTAGGGAGGTGTTCCCCGAGGCATACAACCTTCAGAAATTTAAGAAGAACACCAACTCCTACCTTCTTTCCCTAGGTTCCCACGATGTTCTCTGAACATTACAGGATATCCCTTTTCGTGGGAACCAGAACAATAAAAAAAAAAAAAAAAAAATCATCTTCTTGCGAAGCAGCATCCTCACCTGTCGATAATTCAGCGAAAATTCAACAGGCTTTCTTTCATGACACATCTATGGAGAGCCAATCGGCGTTAAATTAACATAATGCTACCAATTGTACATTTATTTGTAATATTATTCATAGTTGAATAAAAATTATATTAGGTATCCCTCCTTTCGCATAAAAATATTAGATATAATATATTATACTCGTGGGAAAAATATTGTACCTAACAAATGCGAAAATGGTCTTTTCCGCACTTAACGGCGGCCGTCACGTGCGGAGAAGTACCACTTTCCGCACTTGTTAGGTAAATAAATATTTCCAAAGAATGGAGAAGTGGAAAGCACACATTTTTCGCGTTACAAATATTCATTGTCGATATCATTTGCAGATCTATTGTCACAGTATTCCGAGAATGGGACTAATTATACGTCAATTGGAGTACGTGGAGCAGAGTAATGCCTCGTTCTGTGAAAACGTTCAGCATGGATCACGTGAAGTAATTAACGTATATTTTCTATCTCACCCGTCATGAACACGAAATTGCGGCTGGATATAATGCTTAATTTTCTGGTTACACTAATTGACTAACACGTTTAATGGCCCCAATAACAGTTCGGATGACCCCTGGAGATATTATCATTTCACCTTGTTCCAGCAATATCCCTTAATTACGTTAACATTAGCAAAATACTGTTTTCTCTAATACGATCGATCGCATTCATGATTATTGCCTTTGGTGGTTTTGAGCGATTATTCGGGAATTTTGGGGGATCTTTCGGCTGTAGTCTGGACATTATTAGTAATACCTGAAATAGGTCGCATATACAGGGTTATTAATTGTATTAGATAGGAGATTGTCAGGAAATATAGTCAGTCGAAAATTACAGAAATAGTAAACAACAAACACTTTGCTATATGATTCACGAAACCATCATAAGTATTCCCTATACAATACAATGGCGCAAATCGATATCAACAAACAAATATTTGGACTTCTTGTGTTCATCGGTTATCAAACTTTCTAGAACATTGAATTTTTTCTGCATATTGTCATTCTGATTTATTATTCATGAAATGCTTTTTATTCCAGAGGTTACAGCAAATATTGAATATTATTCCACCTTTGATGAAACTGTGTTCAGATATTGGTTTCTTGAATGTTCTGCCTGTTTGGCCTACGTAAAAAGTACAGCAAAATAAGTTGCTTGATGAATTCAGGCAAATAAATATCGGCTTTGTTGGCAATATTGAAATAGAAGTAGAAAAGTTTAAATTTGTACAGAAGATGAGCCGAAAAATTACTTCAATATTACATGTGGGTGTAATAAGTTCAACGTGTGTATCTGTTTGTGGCATCGTAGCTCTCGAATGGATTTAGTCATTTTTGTTTGAGATGTGACTTGATCAAGAGTGTTCTTAGCTATGATTGGAGAAAATCTGTACAGCCGTTTGAGGATCATCAGCTCTTTTCTAGTTGATAAAGGGATGTGAGCCACTTCCACAGGACTGATTAATTCGAAATTTGGTACTCTGTTAATTCAATGATATTGCAAGAACATGGTAACCTTGACCTGATGCTGCAGCATCACCTGGAATCTGCAGGATACCCAACTCCTCACCAACTTATAGCAGAGGTATCGTGTTTGGGCTCATTGGAATGGTGTCAGTGAATAGGTTATATATTGATGGTGATCAGGGTCTGATGATGGAGCAGGAAAGAGAAATGGGGATGAATTGATGAAGGATTTTTAGCTGCTTTCCCCCGTTCAATCTATATTGAATATAGGATGTAGTACCGTTTGTGGAGAATTAGTGTACGAACGTGTGAAGTGAATGAAAGGATGTATTTCAAAAATCTTGAAACCGTAATAATATTAAGGAAAATGAGACTGTTTCCAGAAAACGCAGATTTCGGCGAGGCGAGTTCTGACCTATTTCACATTTCGAAATATTTAGGGAAGATAATCGGGGAATCGATTGTCGATATGATGATGTTCATTGAGAATACCAAGAATTTGGAATAAATTGTACAGGATGTTCGATAGAACAACACAAACCTTACCCATTTTCAAACATCGGTATTTTGATTTTTTCAAATGTAAAACCCTGTATATTTTCATTTTAATCAACTTGTTTTCAATAACTCTACACTTTTCATTCTTCATGTCATGTACCTAAAACAACTCGTTTCCGAAATATTCTACATCCAAAAGATGGATAATTTTCCACAGGAAATATTGACAATGTTCGCCTTTGGTATCATATTTGGAATTAAATTTTGCTTAAAATCATATTTATTCGAATCTAACAGAAAATAACAATAATTCATGCGCAAATGTTCAATATGCCTGCCATTTTCACCAATTTGTTTCGGAAATTAGTATCCACATGTGCCAGCTTTTCCTCTGAAATTTCCCTAAAAGCAGTACGAATTCTTGCTTTCATATTTTCAGGAGTTGTAGGCGGAGTTCGATAGACAACCCATTTAATGTATCCCCAATAGAAAAAAAACAATTTGAGGACACTGAACTGGCCCTCCTCTACCTATCCATTTTTCACGGAATTCATTATCAATGTATTCCCGCACATCAGTGTGGTAATGTGCAGGCGCGCCATCTTATTGTAGCCACATTCTCTGCCTTATTGCCAATGGAATATCATCTAATAAATTTGATAACTGACTTCGCAGAAATCTTAGATATTTTCTTCCATTGAGATGACCGTTGAAAAAAAAGGACCCAATTACAAGCCGTCCAATGATACCTCCCCAAACATTCAGTGACCAACGTTGTTGTGATTGACATATCTAACAGAATGAGGATTTTTCAGTTGCATACTAGTGCATATTATGCCGATTCACATGGCCATTGTTGTAAAACGTGGCTTCGTCCGAAAATAGAACATCTCAAAAAAATCAGGTTTTGGTTGATTTTATCTACACTCCATTGGCAAAACCGCATTCGCTTTGGAAAATATTTTTCAGTCAGCTCCTGCATTAACTGCATATGATATGGATGGTAATCGCATTTTCTCACTATCCGAGAATTTCCCAACTCCCCACTGAAAATACGTGTACTCACATGGGGATGCTCGGTAATATGCAATGCAATATCAAGAGTATTTTCATCATTCGTTACAGGACAAGCACGATCAAACTTTTTGTAAAATACTTTTCCGGTTTCCTCAAATCTTGTTTTGAGGTCTCGAAATGCTCGCTGGTCTGGATGTCTTCTCTCAGGAAACTTTTGTTCGTATAATCTAGTTGCCAGTAAGCAATTGCCATCACATTCCCCCAAAGCATACACCATTTTAACCATGTCCTCTGAATGATAATTCATGATGACACAATATTTTGAACACAACTATCTCTATTTACAAATTCCGATAATCATTTTTTCAGCGGTAATCATGGATAACTAAACTAGAAAAAATAGTTACATTTGAAAATTTCTTTTGCTATGCTAGTTATTCATGAGTTGCCAAGAATGCTTTCCGAAGATAAAAAAAAATAATCGAAACATCATTCAGTATCAGTATTCTCTATTAACAAACATGTAGATAGAAAAATCTATAGAATTGTTGATTTGATATTGACCAATTCCTTTAAATCAGAATATCTCGGAAACGAGTTGTTTTAGGTACATGACATGGAGAAGGAAAAGTGTAGAGTTATTAAAAAGGAGTTGATTTGAATGAAAATATACAGGGGGTTCCATTTGAAAAAATCAAAATACCGAGGTTTGAAAATGGCTAAGTTTGTGTTGTTGTGTTGTTTGTGTTTTCGTTTTCGGTTAAAAAAACTAGTTTCATTCGGACACTATAATAATCATAAAATCTTTTGAATGACACATTTCCGGAACTGTGTCGCGGGATAAATGTTCTCCTGGTACACCCGTTCCGAGTGCCATTCAACTTGCAATCGTATGACCAAAAATCATTAGGATATTACAGACTCTGCTGCAGTGCAATCCATCCTTGTAACATCCACAAATATATTATCATATCCGTAGAAAGAGGTTCCCACACCAGACTCCGTAATTTATTTCGAATGATAAGAAATGCATGTCTGGCAATATTAACTGCACTATCTGGCAGTAATTTTCTGACATGAAAAGTATTTATCTGCAACGCAAAAGTACGCTCCCGGAGAAAATAGCTCACTTAGTGAAACAAATGATAATTATTCCTGCATATTATTTGGCATTTCATTATAAAGATCTGACGGAGCACAAAAGAAAATGAATTCGTTAACTTTCCTGTAAATTTTTTTTGCTGAAAGGGTATCATTTTACGTTTTGTTTTGGCAGTGCACAATTAGCGCCTCTTGAAATGTTCAACCGAGCAATTCAGTCGAAACGTTAGCCGAGACGAGATAATCAAATGATGAATTGTGATTTGATGGATATGAAATTGTATGAGTTACTAATGATGAGATACAGTGATTGAAACGAGTTGTTTTAGGTACATGACATGGAGAAGGAAAAGTGTAGAGTTATTAAAAAGGAGTTGATTTGAATGAAAATATACAGGGGGTTCCATTTGAAAAAATCAAAATACCGAGGTTTGAAAATGGCTAAGTTTGTGTTGTTGTGTTGTTTGTGTTTTCGTTTTCGGTTAAAAAAACTAGTTTCATTCGGACACTATAATAATCATAAAATCTATTGAATGACACATTTCCGGAACTGTGTCGCGGGATATATGTTCGCCTGATACACCCGTTCCGAGTGCCATTTAACTTGCAATCGTATGACCAAAAATCATCAGGATATTACAGACTCTGCTGCAGTGCAATCCATCCTTGTAACATCCACAAATATATTATCATATCCGTAGAAAGAGGTTCCCACACCAGACTCCGTAATTTATTTCGAATGATAAGAAATACATGTCTGGCAATATTAACTGCACTATCTGGCAGTAATTTTCTGACATGAAAAGTATTTATCTGCAACGCAAAAGTACGCTCCCGGAGAAAATAGCTCACTTAGTGAAACAAATGATAATTATTCCTGCATATTATTTGGCATTTCATTATAAAGATCTGACGGAGCACAAAAGAAAATGAATTCGTTAACATTCCTCTGAATTTTTTTGCAGAAAGGGTATTACTTTACGTTTTGTTTTGGCAGTGCACAATTAGCGCCTCTTGAAATGTTCAACCGAGCAATTCAGTCGAAACGTTAGCCGAGACGAGTTAATCAAATGATGAATTGTGATTTGATGGATATGAACTTGTATGAGTTACTAATGATGAGATACAGTGATTGAAACTGTTATTGATTTTCCGTAACATTAGCTGAGCAATTAAAATCACAGTGAAGAGTGCTGTTCAAATTACAAAATGCGGAATATAATTTATTTTGTCAAATTACATTGGCTCCGGGAGCACATTTGTTATTGGAATATATGAGAAGTGGGCAAGGATTTATTTGAAGTTGTTCATTTCAAAACAGACAAACCTTAATATATATATATATATATATATATATATATATATATATATATATATATATATATATATATATATATATATATATATATATATATATATATATATATATAAATTGTTATTATGATGTTTTATTATGATTGTATGTTATTTTATTTGTTATGTATGATTATAATTATTATTTTCAATAATTAATTTTTTTCCCTTTTTATGTTCTTCTCAAATTCTCATCACAACAATAAACTCCGGCTATTATATTCTTACCCTTTTTCAATATACCATTTATCTTTCTTTCATTACCTTTTCCTAGCTCAGTCGGTACGCCTATGGAGACATGATCATATCTAACTCAGGAGGATTGCAATTGCGCCATCTAGTTGTTTTTCTTGAAGTCAATACATTGTTTTATGGAAATATAGCTTGTAATATGATCAAAAGATGAATAATGAGTTCAGAAAATGACAAATGATTGTTCTTTCATTCAATAAAACCCTCAAATTACCTATGCCTGCGATTCTACTTTATTCATACATAATATTCAGCCAATGAAATTGAAAATGTCAAATAAGTTCGCATGCGCAATGATTAGAATAAATAAGAAAGAAAGAATATTTTCAAATTTATGGCTTCAGTCTTTGGTTGAAGCTAGATATGATTTTATTTGTTCATTTTATTATATTGTTATTGTTTTTCAATTTTTTTTTTAAATATTATATTTTTTTTATGCATTTATTCAATAGAAGTATTGAAGATATTTCCTGTATTATTTGAAAATAGAGTGAAGCAAAAGGTAAATTGAATTCAATGTAAAAGTCGTTTTATTTGGGAAGAGAAGTATATATATTTTTTCATATTTAGAAAAAATTTATTTGAGGAAAAAAATACTATTTGATTTATTGGAAAAGAAAATATTCAAAAAGAGACCTCGCATGTTAGCCGAGGCCAAATTTATTGTCCTGAAGGACAGGTGACTAAAATTAATCAGTGCCTTACAAGAATATTTCAAAATATGGTGAAATTAATTATTTTCAAAATTTGTGGAATGTGTTGAAAAACTTTTTGGCCATTCCGCTGGTGACAGCTGCCCGTATATTATTCAAAATATTATATGTACTCTTTTGGTCGTATTTGCAATAAAAAAATACAGATAGTGGGACTATATTGGACATCAGAGAAAGATAGTGTTAGTAAGTATGAATATGATTTTTGTTTAAGAGTATGGTACCTATATTATTGACTACTTCTACACTGGTGACCAGTTGCGGAATTGAAAAGTATAGTATACATTTTTCTGAGTAACTTAAGACTCTAATTATATATTTTTTCATTCAAAACAAAGAGTATGGTCTAACAACAAAAGCTACTACTTGTACAACCGGTAACATCGGCAAAATAGTTTTTTTATAATTTATTTTTTTCTTGAAAAACTTAAAATAAAAAGTTGTCAATAGTCAATTGACGTCTTTTACAACAGGGTCAGACTATGTAATTTTTGTCGACGGGCTTGATAATACCTTTGGTCAAAGTCTAGATTATTCTTGAATCTTTTCCACTTTTTGTTGGCTCTTTGCTTTCTTTTGATGACATTTATCGTGGGTGTGGGCTTCGAAATCTGAGTACACATTATCACAGATATATGATAGAATACCATCTTCTGTATTCATACTTTTAAATTCTTTTTTTTTTCAAGAATTGATAGTGTTCGACTGAAATGCTAATAATTGACGTTTGATGTTCATATTCAAATTCTGAGGTATTGTAGTGGTCATCTTCATATACCAAAGGTGCATCAGGAACTTTCATTGTTTTTATAGATACATTATTACTCCTAACCAGATATAGTATGTTTAGTCAGGCAATTTGTGATGATTAAATCATGAGAGACCACATTAAATGAAGTATCCCATAATAAACGGGAATTTACAAGTGTGAAATTGAATGGATACAATTAAAATAAAGGTTTTTTAATTTGGAACAAAATTATTCAGGCATGAAGAGTTACCTGGTAGAAGGTGAATACAACATTGATTAATTTAAGACCATCTATCCATTATCGTTAGCCATGAGTCCTCTGTGTCGGACATACACTATACAATTTTCATTGACAGCAATCGATACACCTCCACCATTACATTTGTTAGATTTAGAATCCAGATCCCGACGAAACAGGTAGCTTTCATTTGAACCCATGAATATTCCAGCATAGAAAAGATAAACCAATTACGGAATGGAATCAAATGATAAGTTTACGTTGAATGAAGAAAATGGTTCTCAATTAAAATTATTCTGTCCACATCCTTCCTTGCATAGGCAGCACCTTCTTTCACCCATACGTATTTATATTTTGAAATCTGTTGAAACATGAATAATGAGATAATATTTACAATAAAAATAATATTAATAATGCTTGGAACAACTTTCTGAATATCATCAGTGATGGTTTGGTAGTTTTTCGTTTCTCTGTTTGAAAAAAAGTAATTAATAAAATACCTAAAGAGGGATTTGGTTTAACGAGGAACTTCTGCATTTGAAGCGACAACTAATACTTATTTCTGACTTAGAAACCAATAATCCGATATACCATCAACCAAAAGCAGAGCTACAAAAACGTCACTGAAGTGCATTGTCAGAGGCTTAGAAACAATATAACGATGAATTGATAATGGGAGCAAATAATAAATCAAAAACGGTATGAAAATTATAAATAAACTGAAAGAGGATAGTCATAAAAATATAGATATCAACGTTCACGATGAAAACAGGATCAAAATGATCAGAGAATTCTTCACATATTTTTTGACGATCTGTTATTATTTATTTTGTATTCTTTTATTTGTTTGCCCTCATCGTTGTGGAATAACGAAGGATTCAACTGTATCTGTGTAATTTTTGTCGTCAGGCTTAATAATACCTTTGAAGCGATCCCTCAAAGTCTAGATTATTCTTGAATCTTTTCCACTTTTTGTTGGCTCTTTGCTTCTTTTTGATGACATCTATCGTGGATGGACTATACCAAAGGGTGTGAGTTTCGAAATCTGAGTACACAGTATCACAGATATATGATAGAACACTTTTATACTATCTTGTGTATTCCTTTGAAATAGCTGAGCAGTTCAACATCCACTTCACCAGAGAACCATCTTCTGCAAAACAGCATGATTCAGATTATCTAAAATTTAATGTGCCAGTGTCGAAAACATCTTTTTTCTTGAAGCCAGTTACACCTGCAGATGTAAACATTTTTATTGGTAATTTAAAATCCTCCAACTCAAGTGGATCTGATGAAATATCAAATGACTTACTAACAAAATCGGATGTTAGTATCTATGTACCACTGGTTTCTCTCATCGATCAATTCGGTATTCTGGAGGAATTTTCCCGGAAATTGGAAGTGATTCTGCCATTATATAAAAAATGGGATTCGGATGACTTTTCCAATTATAGAGCTATCAGTTTATTGTCAAGTCTCTCTAATCTTATTGAATTGTACATTAATAATCAATGTTATTCATTTTTGTGGTGCCAAGGTCTGTTGCCCAGAAATCAGCATGGATTCTGTGAGAATATGGTCACAGAATCTGCTCTATGTGATTCACAAAAATGTCTTATACCCAATGAAGAAAGATATGCCTTGGTCACTTTATCGACTTTTCAAGAGATTTTGACCTAGTAAATCATAGTATCTTATGTAACAAGTGAGAATTATTGTTAGAGCTAGGGGGTACCGCTGAAATCATTTGAATCATATTCAAATGGTCAGGTTGTCAGACTGATTGATGTTCTGAGCAGGCATCGTACAATAAATCAAGGTGTACCCCAGGCTCTGTATTAGGACCCTTATTATTCAATATTTTTGTCAATGATCTTATCAGTCTTATGGAGAAAAACCAAGATATAAAAATAGAGTCTTACGCAGATGACACCAATTATTCGGTGGTCGGAAAAAACTTTCTATTATTGAATCGTGACAAAACAGTCATAGTCTCTTTTGGGCGCTCCAAATAAATAATTTGATGTACGCAGTAACTTTTCGGGGCAAAGTAATTTCTTTGCCCTTCTACATTTTGTTTTCAGATTGTGGAAGTTTATAAACCCAAAAACAGTGTCAAGAATTTTTTTTCAACTTGTGTGAACCGTTTAGTGAGTTTTTATATATGTATGAGTCAATATGTAATTGTTAACTTATCCTTTCCCAATGTAACTGTAATTTTGACGTTTTTAATCATTTATGTAACATGTGTGCATCAAAATTATTGAATAAATATAATCATTCATACTATTATTTCCAGATTGTCCAGGACTACCCATTCGATCTTTGCATCGACCTGGCAGCGGTTGAGATTTCTTCCCACTTTTTCTTCTAGTTTGACTTCACGATAATTGGTTTTGGTTTTTCCACACATTGTTATTAGCTCTAGAAATATGATCTACATCATTTTGGGAAATGTATATGTATGGTGGACATATTCTCATTCTGTTTTTGTGGACACCATATATTTTTATGTTGCTCGATCTCATTTGTGTTCAAATATTCCGATGCTCCAAGTAGAATTGAGGATATTTTTTACGAAGAAATATTATCCTGCGGAAATTTTTCGATGGTTTCTTACTTTTCGTTGACCTTTATGATAGATCAAAGGATGATATCTGAACAATGCAGAAGGAAACATAGTGCATGATATTATTCTGGGAGCTGATGCTAGTGATTCATTCTCTTCTTCGTCTCTGGAGTAATGTTTGAGGAGCGACCGTCGTTGATTACTGGTCCACAGCTAGGGCAATACCATGATCTATCAGGTAACTGAAGATTTTCTGCTTACTGTGTTCTACGCACTTTCCATGGTAAGATACTGAGTAGGAACCAGCACATTTTGAACCAGATAGACTTCAAACTAATTAGACCCGAGACAAAAGTAGTACAAACCACTATATTAGCTTCCTTACTATCGGGGAGACATAAAAAGGAACAATCGCCCATAAACCGCACATTTTTTCAATTAACAAGCAGAGGAATGAATTTTTTGTTTATGTATTGCATAAGATAGCTTCAAATATCAACCCAATGGATGGAGAATACTTCTATTTAGGAGTATAAAAAGTTGGAATCATGCTAAGAATTCATATTTGAAAGATACAAGAATGTGTATTGTATCGAATCTACCCACTCATTTCAATTGCTCTTCACCACAATACCTTGAACTGCATATTGATTTATTCGGTGATTTTGAATGATAAAAGAGTTTTCGTCAAAGAAGAATGTTGAGGGATAATATGTAGGTATGTGTGGTAGAATAAAATTTGTTTTGAATTATGAACATGTATCCCAATTTATTTGAAGTAATACTTCCCCACACACTACACCGTGCACCCCTCAGTGCGTATGCGATAGTGAGAGTGAAAGGCCGCATTTTTTTTGCATTTCTGTCATAATTTTTGTCGTGTGTTATAATGTGAATATCATATTTTTGAGTACAATGACACCATATTTCGTTACTAACATGCACGTACCAGACATAGTCTTGAGGCATTTTGATTTATATTGACTACTTCGGGCAATTGGGAACGGGGCCAGGTGGGTAATTGGGAACGTTCCTAATTACCTCTTGCGTTCTTCCAGATGCCTTGAAATTACATACGGAAGAATGAACCAAAATACCAAATTGACGATATGAAATGAAATGCATAAAGCACACACAAAGTCGTCTTCACAAAAGGTTCAATATAAATTGAAACACAATTGGTAGACCGACAGGCGAAAAACAACTACTTTCCTAGCAAATACCACGCAGAACGTTGAATGATATTCACCTGACAATCCATGCAAACTTCCATATAAATGGATATTGTTCACAAATGTTTCTTTCTGATAAGCTCGATTATATTTAAATTCATGTCGTGTCCGCCTAACAATCCGTATACCGGTTTCAGGCTTTTTGGCCCTCATCAGTACGGAGTAGTCACCATCCAGAGATCCGGAGCGCTCTGGCCGAAGCGAGACACAACATAAATAAAATCATCATCGAGCTTAAAACATGTTTAGGTGCGTCGTAAAAGATAACTTTTAACCGGCGACACGTAGTGACAGGAAGGAGCACTCCATAATTGACGATCTTCGCCATGCAATCGGAGATGTCAAAAGTATAAAGCTGACATTGGGCCAAGCTGCTACCGAATACTCAGTACCGAAAACAACATTATTCAAACAACGAATTCAATACAACAAGAAAAGCTCGGTACACTGTATTTAATAAAGAATAAGCTGGAAATATAGACTGCTGCAAGTCTTTTTATGGCATAAAACCAAATTCATTACGTAGATTTGCTTTTCGATTCGCTGAAGCCAACAAACTGAAATACAATTTTCACAAAGAAACCCAGCTGGCAGGCAAATACTGGTACTATGGGTTTATATCTCGACATCCTTCCATCAGCTCACGGATTCCAAAAGCTACTTCACTCAATAGAATAACAGCTTTCAACGCCACCGAAGTTTTTTAATCAACTGAAAACGACCCAGACAAAACAGAATATACATGGTCATCGTATTTTTGATATTGATGAAACCGGCATCAGCACAATTAAAAAAATTACAAGATTTTGGCCCCAAAAGTTTAAAACAGATAGCAAAAGCGACAAACGGCGAACGCGATGTCACAACAACAGCAGTTTGTACTGTCAGCGCTGGTGGCATATATGTACCTCCCATGTTTATCTTAAAAAAAAGGGAATGAATGAACTGTTAGTTAAAGGCTGTAACAGCGACATGATTACCACGGTTCCTAATTCCAGTTGGATAAATGGGTCCATATTTCTCGACTACTTGCAACACTTCATTTCTTTTTTAAAACCTACCAAAGAAGAATCAGTATCAGTAATACTCGACAATAACGAAAGTCATATCAGTCTGGGAGCATACAAGCGTTCCCGAGAACACCTGCAAATGATTTCCTTGCCACCCCATGTATCTCACAAAATGCAGTCACTGGACCTTACAATCTTCAGTTCACTGAAGATGGTATGCAATGAAGAATGTGAGCTCTACATGGTTAATAATCCTGACAAACGAATAAGCCAATACGAGGTTGGAGAACTTTTTACACTGCGGAACAGTATAAGTTACAAGTTGTATATAAATTACTTATACTATAGAACCACATATAAATAAATAATTTCTATCATTCTCGTAGTTCAGAAGAGATATCAAGATGATAATCTTTCATCTACCTATTTTTGTATGAAGTAAATATAAAGGGCCATGTATTTTGTATTATATCTCTGGAGTAATTATCTTCATTATATGGTAGACTCATTTGAAAATGATGATGACAAGATATCAATTCGTTTGTTAGACGATTATTGGCCATCAGCATTATTGAGGCGGGTATCGATGGTTGCCTATCGATAAGTTCTAGGAAACTGGTCGTAGGTGTAAATGACAAAGTGGGACGACCACATGACGTCAAAACAGCTGATCGAGACTATAGGTATTGTCATTGATTGGAAAAAGAGATTCGAATATGGAAAGGAAGTTGAGAGGTAAATTTGAATTCCCCACGGAATTTGGATTTTCGGTTCTCTAGTGAGAAAATTGAAGTGAAGGAGATTTCCGGAAAAAGGTTCTCTTTTCGCTGTGGAAGTGATGGTGAGGCCAACCATGTAGTTTTCCTCTTCTGGTAGTAGTTTTGAGGAAATACAAGTGTAGATTTGAATACAGTTTCCAGCGGTTATGATTTAACACATTATCGTAGTTTTGATGGTATTTATTTGAATGCGATTACACTTCTCATGAGGTTGGGAATGATTATGGTTCTGCACGAGATTTACACCATGAGTTATTGATGAGAATGATACAAGCCAACTTTGATAATTAATTGATTCAAAGTGTAAATTTCTTTATATATTTGAAACACACTTCTTTGAATGAAGGTAGGAAATTCATCCAATCCACAGAAATAATTTAACAGTAAATATTTCATTATTTCATTGGTATGAACTCCCATGGTTTCTTTAACCTCCAGCAATTTCGATTCTAAACTCGTTTACTTTATTATAAGTCTAGAGCTACGAAACCAGGAAGTACAAATATGTTATATATTGGTCAGGTACAAATCGTATAAATATCATGGGGTTCTTGGTTCCTGGTGACGGTCAATTGATAATGGTACCTACAGGCAAATTAATTAATGGTTCAGGACTATCAGGAGGTCACATATAGACGACTCAGAATGCTGATGATTCCTACCAAAGGACTGATTTGCTGTGTTCCTGTGGACATCCAGACTAGTAGCACTGGCGGTGTATACTTATTATTACCAGGATTGTTAAGGTAAAACTGTTCTGGAATATTTTTTGAAACTCGTGTAAATTGAAGTGCGGGTACACATTACATTGTTGGTACGAATTGCGTTGTCCATTTTCCATTCCATTGCCTATTTACATTTTGTATGGATTTATTCACTAAAAATTTAATTCAACTTCATTGTGTTGATTTTCTTCAAAGGTATGAACATAACTGATAATGCAACAGTGTGTAATATTCCAAAGATGGGAAATACCCATATTTTCGTTGTCATATGTTTCCTACGTGTTATGTTTACTAAATGAAACAGTCCTTTACAGTTTTATATCTTTTACTTATTCCAAAAGACTGTTACAACTTGTTGTCAAAATTGACAGTATTCATCTACTCATAAATGACCTGATCCTATATACATTAATACAGAGTATACAACTGTAACTTGACCAATTAATGGAAATACACAACCTCTCCCCTTTACATTACATTTTACTCAGAATTTTATATTCATTAAATCTAATTCATTATCAAATCTCTGAATCTACTAGGAAGAGTAATATTACGTTTACTTCTGTAATGCTGCTGATTTTCTTCATGAATATGTGATGATGGCTCCTCACTTGATGTTGATATATTTTTTTCATTTTCCAATGAACCATCAGCAATTATTTCTCCCCTCTCTGAGCCATTATCACATATATCTGTATGTTCACTCACTAAAGTGTCACCTTTTGAAACCCTCAAATGTATACTGTTCCTTCTACAATCAGTTCCATCTGCATCTTTAACCATATAAGAACGTGGAGTACTAGCTTTTTTTATTACTACGCCAGGCTCCCATTGAATGTTTTTTTATAGTTATGTTTTGCCCTACATTTAATTCTTTCCTTTCTCTACAAACTTTGTCATGTTGATGCTTTGCCACTGCTTGTTTTTTCAATATTTGGATATGAGCATCATCTATTTGGTTTTAACAAATTATCACTAACAGGTATTTTTGTCTTCAAACTTCTATTCATAATTAATTGAGCAGGTGATAAACCGATACCTTCAATGGGAGTTACCCTATAATTCAATAGTGCAAGATTCAAATCACAACTTTTTTTTTAAATATTTTTTGCAATCTTTACTCCGCTTTCTGCTTACCCATTACTCTCAGGGTATCGAGGACTACTAGTCACAATATTAAAATTATATTCTTTTGCAAAATTTCTCATTTTGAAAGAAGAAAATGGTACATTATCAGAAATCAACAAATCGGGTACACCATGTGTAGCAAAACAAATTTTAAGGTTAACGGGTGAAAATTCAGTGGAAAATAAATTCCCCTATTTTTCCACCCTTGGGACATTGTTTTTCAAATTCAAATGGGACCAATTTCGAAGTATACGCTATCCAATGAAAAAAAAACATCAAAATCGAACAGATCTGTGAAATGTTGTGCGCGATCAAACTTGAAAAAAAAAAGTATATAGTCGACTAGAGAACCTCTTCTTTTTTGATTTCGTCGGTTGAAAAGGAAAAGTTCCAGCTGAAAAACCAGAAGAAAACATTAAAACCACTCAAAAGAACGGTAAAGGAGTCAGAAATTTGAAGATGGTTTTACGAAGAAGAGTTTTACGGTATAATGTGCAACAAAAAGTATGAATCCCCACAGACAGAAGAGTGGATCATGTGCGCCATTTGTGAACTCTGGGCACATGAAAAATGTGCTACCGGCGAGACAAAAGGCTACGTGTGTGATATGAGGCACACAAAGAAATTGTAGCTCATTATATACATTCAATTATGTCGTTCCTAATTATCCCATACCGTTTCTATTTTCGAAAGTGTGATCTCAATTACCCCATAGGGTGTTATGAGCACTCCTTATCAAGTATTTTAAATATAGCCATATGTAAACTGAAACTGAAGAATGCCAATATAATGAATCAATTTTCGTTCGAAATCAAAGTCGGCCGCGTTAATAATGTAACACCCCATAAAAATATCAAAGGAACTATTAAATCATGACAGCTATGATCTAACCGCTAAACCACATCGCCCCTATTACGACGGGACAGTTATTTTTATTTCTATTGAACTCAAAGATGCGACTAGGTAATTAACGATTCTTCGACAACGGGGTATAAAACATAAACTCTTAACGATCGCTTTTCACAGAGACCGCTGTTACATTAATGACCCATTAAATTAACATATCATGGCGGCGTGTCAACTCAAACGGGTACTCTCCGACACATAAGTAATATTTTATTGTTTTGGGCGGTATCGTTTGAATACCAACGCTATATATATATAAGATTCTCCATACTAGAACCCTCTCTTCATTCAGAATCCACTTATCGAACGAGTCAGTCAGTACAGAGCAATTTCTGTTTCATTATGAAGCGAATAAAAGTGAAGTTTAATTTCAATTAGAGAAGATGAATTCTCATCTTCCTACGCTAAGTAAGCGTAGACTCCGCAGAGTTTATCTGAAGTAGCAAATTAATCAACCATATGCAGAATCATTGTGAAAGTGTAATTCATCAGAAATCATCTCAGTAATAACTAAATGAATGGAATTAATATTTATCAAGAAGCTAAATAATCATATTGCAACAAGTGAACGCGTAATATTATTCGGAAATAAAACGGAATAATTAAGTCTTAATTAAACTATTGTGTATTACTTCAGTGGACGGTAAGCAATGAAACTGTTTATTTGGCAAGGTATATATGTATAGTGTAATAAGAAAATATTTCATTATTGATGTCATAGTAGAAGAAATTATTGATTCAACAAAAGTAAAATTATTATCAATTGTTTAAAATAACTGAAGAACAGTTATTTTAATTGTCAGCACATATTGTTTCTCATTTTAAATTATTGAATATTCAATCTCACTTTGACTTTCTATACATTTTCTCAGTAAATTATACCAGGTGTATCAATAGTTGTTTTTATAGTTAAGAAAATACATATATATATATATTATTACAAGTCCTAATTGTATTATTATTTCGAAACGATTTGAGATTGGTTTTTGTACTGTTAAATTAAGTCCCCCCGCTTCATTACATACTGGGAGAAACAAGATCTCAAGCCGCTCTGAGATGTTGTTCTGTTATTGGTCAATAGACAGATAACGCTCAGTATGGTTAAGGCATAGCTAAGTTAACAAAAACTAACGAGCAGCTATGATAAGGGTATGGGGAAAAAAGGAACGGCAATGTCTTTTGTTTTGTTCATATTTCTAATGAAAGGTTGATTAAAAAAATGGCAAAGTTTTAGTTGCAATAAAAGTTTATAATGTCTGTGACTTTTTTCTATTATTTTTGAGCGTTGGAAGTTGAGTGTTCCCAATTCCCCCACTTTCCCCCAATTATCATTTCATACATGTTGATCTCCGACATCGAAAGGATGATTAACACGTTACTTTATTGAAAAATGTTTCTTAAATTTAACAAACGGTTCTCGATGCGTGGTGCGAGTATTATATAACTTGACACAGTAAAACTGATCACTGAACCAAACTAAGTGCGAATCATCAATTACGTTCAGCAATTCTCGCCTTGGTTGCACGAAACTATTCGCGCTTCTACTAAATCTTGTTTGATAATCCTGGGGGAAAGCATCAAGTTATATCATCAATAACTCAACTCCGGGTGCAATGCTCTCGAAATGAACGTTCAATTAGTTTGATACTGAGAGTTGAATAGTTCAATTATTGTCCCAAAATGCATCCTCTCTGAGATACCGGGTGTCGAAAGTACAAAAAAAAATTCAATACTTCTCTTCAAAACTCCTGCAGGAAAAAAAATGAAACTTGGTATATTCTTATTTAATTAATGTGATAATTTGAAGTTCTTATTTTCAGTTGTAATATCACAAGAGAGTGAAATAGAGTGAAAATAATTTTCGAAAACTTGTTGCCAGGCAATAAACACGAGAGCCCAATGGGCTCGAGTGGCTGTTGCCAAATGGCAACAAGTTTGAGAAAGAAATCTGGAGAATTATTTTCTACTTTATCGAGCTCTCGTGTGGTATTCAATAGATTATTTTTTGATGTTATCTTCATAAAAACATTTGCTCGCACAATGATATAATGTACTCAACCGGTTTTGATTCATTTCTCTCTTTCAATGCGAATTGATGAGAGAGGTCAAAATAAAATATACGTTGTCAGATAATAAATACAAAATACCTCAAATTATTCCCGCGGCAATTTTCTAGGTAAAATATTTCCACTATAATGATGTTTTGATTGGCCAAAAAGTACATGAATGATTTGAATTAAAAGTTTCCATTGGTTTCTAGAAATCTCAAAAAATATTTTCATATTTTCTTAGATAGACGAATGGACGAATGAAGGTTTGACATTAGTTATGTTTTCGATACCCAACCTAAAAGTCATGACATTCCATAGAAATTCAGAAGAACTTTGCTCCATATCTTGAAAGCCCAGAGATATGCACACTTCGATGTTTAACATATTTTATTCGTTCGAATAGTATTGAACCTTGAGTTGTTTCATAATGGATTAGGTTCGACGGTTAGATATGATATACAGGGTGAGTCAGGAGAACTTTGACAAACTTCAGGAGGTGATTCCTCACAATATTCTAATATGAATTGTCCAAATAAATATATGTCGGGAAACGCTTCGTTTCAAGATACAGAGTGTTAAAGTTTTATTTAAGTTTTTTTACATAACTTTCGAAATACTGACCTTAATTGAACGAAAATTCGTATTGAGAGGTTTATTGAGGTGTCCAATTCGAACCCGATGTTATTATTGCTCTTACTTGTACGGGGCGCCACCTACACGTCTTTCTCTTTTTTGAAGATTCATAACTTTTTTGAGCATACTTCCAGCACATTCTTCAGTGAAACAATCAATTCCTCTGTCATATCTACGTAAAAAAGCTACCTCTGTTACAAGTCGCTATAAGCAACCGTATTCTAGATATTTGGACTTGAGAATTTCAAGTCGATTACTTGATAATCGATGTGTGTTGAAGTTATTACCATTATTTTGCATATTTCACAAGAATGCTTAGGAAATGAATTTGAGAGATAAGTAGATTTGGTAATTACATATTATGTGACAGTTGAACGGTTTGTTGTTTTGTTGAAGTTCCTGTAAGTTTTAAAACACTAATTTTGAAAAAATGGATTATTTAAACAATAATGGTCATTTAGCTGATATGCATTTCGTTTATGGCCTTGCAGATGGCATTGCGCGCGAAGCAAGACGTATTCACCAGGAGCGATTTCCTAATCGAGTACTGCCTTCAGCTCCAACATTTACCAGTCTTCACCGTCGTTTGGCAGAAACAGGTAGCTTTAAGAGGACAGCTGATATTATTGGAAGACACGAGTAGTCCGAACCCTAGAATTGGAAGAAGCTGTTATGAACGCTCTCGAGGAGAATCCAGAAACAGGTACAAGAATAATTGCTGAAGCTCTCGATTCTACTCAGTCCACAGTTTGGAGAATTATCCACGATCAACAATTTTATCCATACCACATTCAAAGGGTACAAGCTCTTTTGCCACGAGACCTTCTCCAACGCATTACTATGTGTCAGTGGTTTTTGAGAAAATTGGCTAAAAATCCTCAATTTTTAAGATATGTACTCTTCACGGACGAGGCAAACTTCTCCCGAAATGCTATCACAAACTCATAACACCCAGTATTTTGTCTCTCCTGAAAAATAATGAAAATATTATCTTTGTTCGTTGGGAGTGTGGATGTGTCCACACTGAGAAACAATACTGCCCTAGTTGAGAATGGTTTCACAGTACACATAATGAAAGCAGATAATAATAATAATATTGAATATATAGAACACCAAACAATATTACATTGAAAATAACATTATTACATTACATAATTATGTTACATTCCAATGGTGCAGTAACTCCTAACTCAACAATGAATATATTATCTATATCTAGGTATGTTGAAAATGATGACGCACTTCGAAAAATATTCTCCAGTATGTACAAAAATCTCTCAAGCATTATATATTTAAATTTAAATTGCGCTTACCTTAAGCTAACTATAAATTTGAAAAATTCTTACACTAAGTCTAAATCTTAATTAGAAGGAAATTGAAGCAATACTTTGGGCTCTGGAAAATCCGTACGCAGTTAGTGAAATACATTATCAGTATCAATTTTCTGGAAATGTATGGGCGGCAATAATTGATAATTACTTGAATGGTCCTTCCTTTCTTCCGTTCCGACTGAATGGCGAACTTACAATGACTTTTAGAAAATGAATTGCCGAGACTACTTCAGAAATTCGAATCCGCATGTGGTTTATGCATGATGGGGCTCCGGCCCATTTGAGCGTTGTAGCCAGGGAATTCCTCAACAGTGTCTATCCAAATCGATGGATCGGTAGGGGTGTAGAAGAACCTAACTAGGCGTGGGCACCAAGGTCCCCAGATCTAAGCTCGCTAGATTTTAATTTTTGGGGACATTTGAAATCACTTGTTTATAAAACTCCAGTAGCGAACGAGGAAGATCTAAGGAACCGAATAGTAGACGCCTGTGAAACAATAAGAAACACACCAATAATTTTTGAGTGGGTACGAGATTCAATGACTAGAATACTGAATGCCTGTATATTCGTTGAAGGTGGACACTTTGAACAATTCATTTGAATACAATTTAATTTCCTTTATTTGATTTTATTCTACATATTCACAATTTCTTGAAATAAAATGTTGATATTTTTTGCAAATTCTATTTAAACAAATACAGATTTTGCACCCTTGATACAAAAATAACGATTTGAAACGAGTAAAAATAAATAGAATAGGTGATGCCCCCTATGAAAAACCAAAACTGCTTACTTAACGTCAAATTCATTTCCTAAGCATTCTTGTGAAAAATGCAAAATAATGGTTATATCTTCAACACGCATCGATTATCAAATAATCGACTTGAAATTTTCCAGTCCAAATATCTATAAAACGGTTGCTTATAGCGACTTGTAACAAGGGTGGCTTTTTTACGTAGATATGATGGAGGAATTGATTTTTCTACTGAAAAATGTGATAGAAGTATGCCTAAAAAAGTTATATATCTTCAAAAAAGAGAAAGACGTGTGGGTGGCGCCCCCTACGAGGAAGAGCAATAATAACATCATATTCAAATTCGACACCTCAGAAAACCCCCTAATAATAATTTTCGTTCAATTAAGGTCAGTATTTCGAAAGTTATTTAAAAAAAAAAGAAAATAAAAATGAAACATTAACACCTTGTATCTTGGAAACGGAGTGTTTCCGGCAATATATTTATTTGGACGATTCATATTAGAATATTGTGAGGAATCACCTCAAGTTTGTCAAAGTACTTCTGACTCACCCTGTATAATGAATGATGCCACAAGATATAGTCCCCGAAACGTCGATCAGAAACTATATAGGGAAATATCTTTCGAATTTTTACTATTTTTCTATAGGCAAATTCAGAATAGGGTAAATTACTGACAAATTGAATTATTTTTCTTTAGGAAATATAATTTGGCGTACGCAGTAACTTATTGGGGTGAACTAATTAGTTTGCCCTTCTACACTTGTATATATGTTGATGATTATATTTTCCGTTTCAAGAAACGTTGTTCATCCACAAAAAATCACATTCATTCAATAGGGAGTTAGTTCCATATTCACGAGTTAGTCCATATTTGCAGTAAGGGCCAGCGAAATCGAGAATGTAGTCACAACTAGGAGCTGCCATTCTGGCCGCGTTGTTTAGATAGTTCTAGGTGCGAGCGAGAGATAAGAACTTTGATTTTAGTCAAAATATCAGTTAGCTTTTCGAACTTTGGGGGGGGGCGTGCCCCCCCTCCTGGGTGCGCCAATGTGGTACAATGACAATTGAATGAGATGGAATAGAAAACGTCAACTTTCAAAGGGAAAAATATTGAGAAAAAAGAAACACAAAATGGTGAATACATGATGGCAACATATTATTCTACCTCGATATTAATTGATTCATGGGATCGTTTGGAGGGAGCATAACGCTTTTTCCTCACGTGGTGATAAATCTCCATATCGAATTACATTCGGAGACGAAGAAAAAGCGTAAGAAACTCCGTTCCTGGCGAAGGTCCCCCGACCGCACACGATTTTTTAAAATCATTTTTAACATATTTCTGTTTGTGAATTTGTTTTATTTATAAAACGTCAAAACGTGGGTTCTATGAAATTCCGACCACTTTTTATTGTCCTTGTTCCTGCTGATTTGAAGATTTGACTATTTGATGTTTACATAAAAAGGGGCGCATGCTATCAATTTTTCAAAAAAGTTCTAATTACTCAAAAACAAGTCATTTTGGCTAAATTTATTTTGTCATTCAATGTCATTCTGTATTCATGATCTGATTATCACAAGAGTTATCCTGAGTTACCCAACTTCTTTAAGGCCCCTATGGCCATACAGTTAAGTCATATGGAGAGACCATCTCTCCCAAATATTAATGAAAAAATGCCGAAATGTGGAGGTTTATAAGATATTTTCGAAACACTATAGATTTGTCCTGATGAAGTATTGAGTATCGAGTATCGAACTATTTTTCAACCTCTGAACATTTTTTTAAGTTGAGTGAATTGAAAACGTAGTAAGCTTGAATCAGAATAAGACCAAAAATCTACGTTTTATTATCCCCTATATTTCAAGGAACGCAGTTCATATGTGTATCCTGTTAAATTTTTTCTCGTATGGAAAAACTGAACTTGGTAGACTACTTGAGATTAAATAATGTGAGAACATGATCTCATTTTCAAATTCACATGAATCAGTGTCGTAGATGCGCTGGTAAGTTACTGTATAAATTTTTCTTCACTGGTCAACTGACAAACTGGTATCTGTCATCATTAAGATGTCTAAAAACCATGGTGTATTCACTTATACCTGTAAAATATTGGGACAAACTGGGGGACACCAGCCCACTTGATAAAGGGAGTTATCTACAGTTTCAGATGGCGCCGACGTCGATTCTTGTCATAATTCAGTGAACTGCAGTTACAGGCCACACAGGGTGTTTTCGTGATTTGTGTCTCTGATCCGTTCTGTGATTGTGCTTTTGTCGCCTTTAAGGTTATGTCAAATCGTTGTGAAATATTTTGAAGTTGATTGATCGATGTCATATTTTAGAACAAACTATTCCATGTACTTATGTCAGTGTTATATAGAATTTTCGAGAGGTGTTCCGAAATAATTCTAATTATGAACCGTACCAATTTATTTTGTATGGTTCATTTTATATTGATACGGCTCCAACGAGTTGGTACTTATGTATTTCTGTCCCTGTTTGCTCACGTGAAAATCTCATGATGGAGCGGATAATGATTTTATGAAGTGCTGTGAATTACATACAATTACTTAATTTAGCTTTCAAACCAATAAAAGTACGGGAGATGCAATCTCTTTCGCTTTCTGAAAAAATCTATATTCTAGTTTGAAGGAAGTGTTTTGCGACATATCAAAAGCTTTTGACTGTTACGTAGGTAAGCTTCATCTCTACAGCTTCAGAGGACGAAGCTTCAATTGGTTCGAATCCTATCTGAGTGAGAGACCCTCTCAGCTTTTGGACAAATTAAGAGGTGTTCACTATTTTGGCAGAAAACACGACTATCTTATCGCAATAACTCAAATTACCTTCATATAGCGGAGTAAAGCATTATTTCGGAATCCTAGAGGACTCCATGGATTTTTCTAAAACCTTCTGATATTACTTAGAAATTTCTTGCAGAAAATTTATAAACTTATATTCGTGCGCTGCTTGTTTATTAATTGTTTAAACAATGAAAAACAATTTTGTTAGGCAAATTTTACCCAAATTTATGCTATAAGGGTTTTTGAGGTCACTGAACCAGAATATGACATTGAATAAACGATGGCGTGGTCAGTCGTGAAGGTCGATTCCATCAATGATAATTTACAGCTACCTATTTTTTATTTATATGTACATCTCGTAGAAAAAAATTTTCGGGTAAAAGTTGTGGAGCTAATGGAGCTCTATAAAACAACTTATACTTTGCCGATATTGGGTATAGAAATGAAATATTGCGAATTTTTTTAAATCTTCCAACAGCTGCCATTATGAGACTAGTGAACCATTTTCGAAATTAGCCGAGGTAAGTATTCATGAGAAGTATTTTTGTTTCATTCGGTTGAAAAATGTGGCCTCCACTCAACAAGTTTCTGAAGCATGGCCTCAAAATTCAAATTTGTAATTTTTTTAAATTATTCAATATTTTGAGATCTGTATTTTTCGAAATAATATTTCAATTAATTTTTTCGTCCTCTTTTTATCTGTGATTTTGATAATAATCTGTGAAAATTTCAAATGATTATCTTGAAAATAAAAATAAAATAAGATTTTAGACAGAATTCTGCTTCGACATAATTCCATTTACGTACTATTCCCATACATATTTTTTAACTTTTAAAAACATGACTTTTCCTTAGCTGCATTTTCTTCCCTCAGTTAAATTTTTTTCATGTTAATTTAATCAATTAGATCAAAATGTATAACAAATTTAGTGCAAAGCGCTCGTGGCTGCGTGCTCCTCCAGCGCTGCACTTCAGAGTTGCTGCCTCACATTTTTTTCGCACGTTAGCAAAAAAATTTTGCAGCTCAGTTTTTATTTCAAAGACAAAATTTATTTACCTTTTTGATGTAAAATTTTCCATTTTTGCTAGTGGCACCATTATTATTTTTTTTTTTAATATTCAATATACAATGTAATTTTGCAACTTATTTATCAAATAATAAATTAAGCACACACTTTACGGTTGGTAACTTTTTACATGTTGTTCCTTACATCATCACTAATGTACAGTAAAAAGTTCCCACAGTCCCCTGACTTTATTATTACTTTTATATTTATTTTTTATATTATATATATTTTGTATAAATTTTTTTCCATGAGATGACAATATTCTGACTGAAAGTATTGGAAAATTCTAAATATAGTGGATATTTTCTTCCAAAGAGCCCTCTGTGATGGTTCTGAATTCACTAGCCGAAATCAATATATCTTCATAGAATGAAAAGTCCACGCTTATTTCTGAAATTTATGTGTTTATCAAAAAGTGATAATTATCCTAATCATAGTCATTAGCCTTATCGATCTTGGGATTGGGCCTTGTTCTTCCGAACAACTGCTTGGTTTAGATCGCCCTCCTTCTCCGATTATCTCATGCGGGGTGTGAAAAATAAAAGGGAAGCATTAAGATTATTGTTTTTTCCCCTCACCTTTGTTAGTAGGGCTCACCTCTTCCTGAGAAGTCATTCTAAGATAGCTGGAAGCAGCCTAGACTGTCGCACACCAGGATTTATCGATTTCTCAACTTCATGAACCGATTTTATGATATCTACAAAGAACTCTTTGATTTTGTTCATATCAGAAAGTTGTTAGAGAGGTGATAGTCCGGCAGAGTTGAGCAGTGAATGGCTTGGTAATAGTTTGTATCGGAAAGTTTAATGGAACAATATCATCGTGGACATTTTCCAATCCCCTCAATTTTCAAGTTGATTCATCATCTAGAGACATCAGTCCACTCTCCTACCTTTTCTCATTTCTTCGTGGAAGTTTCTATGATCCCAAAAAGACCATTTAAAAAGAAATCACTTTGAAAAAATCGCCAGGTAGACTTCAAGAAAAGTCTGATTTTTGACAAACAGATGTAACATTGTAGTAAGTTTGGAGGATTCCATCTCATTTTCTGAGCGGGATCTTGTTCGTAGAACTATAATCTTTGTAAACGATCAATTCACAATTATTTGCATAAAGCAATGTTGACAGAAAAAGAAAATTTCATAGGTTTGAAGTTTGACATTTTGCGTGACGCAAACAACAAACATTCCTTAACCGCGCCATCTACTAATGAAGTTCTAAGGAGAATTTAACGTTTTTCATTTGTTTGGCCCCCCAAAAATTTTAAACAAAATCTAATCAGTGAATACACCAGGGTTTTTAGGCATCTTAGTCATCATAAAATAAAGCTAATTGAAAGTCAACCTCAAATTCATAACATTCCACAGATGGAAGTCAAGGTCTGGAATAATATTTACAAAAAACTGAAGAAATAATAATTTGTTTATGCATTTTACGTTGGAGTATGATTTTAAAAACCTTTTTTGGTTGAATCATCAAGGAAAATATGATTCGGTCTAAAAATTTAAAACGCAGCTATTCTGTAGGTATGCAAACCTACTTCCATAGTAATTACAGGTCCCTGGTTCATTTGGTAAGGACATGGAAACTCAAATAACTTACATCAAACGAAACAAATGGCCACCATTTTGTTCAATACATTTCCTTATCCCTGTCGTAGGCTTTGGAAGATCCCCGATGAATCCTAGATCAAAAGACATGCTGCTCAAATCCTTGCAGTTAATTCTTCCACAGATTCTGCACGTAGTGAATACACCAGGGATTTGAGGTATACCCACAAAAAAACAAGTGAAGACTAGTTGAATTGAAAGAACGTGCAGACCAATATACGGGACCATGTCTGCCTTTCTATCGATCAGGAAATAGACGAACGATTCGTTGGAAATAGGTCGGTTCTGTCATACTGATTACATATTATTTTGACTGATTAATGGAGGTACTTTTTCAAGAACCCCAGGTGAAACTTTCTCCAGAATTATTCTGTGGATACACTCATTCAAACGGGGGGAAGCAGATATGGCCACACTATATGATTTTCGACAATTCCTGCGCAACTATTAACCGAAAACTTTTGTTGGTAGCCTTTCCGAAACATTCCATAAATGGCTATTCTTACTATTCAAATATCGATCCCCTGTGAATAGCACATATCTGGGAAAGTTGTTTGCTTCTCCATATATTCCCAAAAACCATTAACAAAAAAAACTTCGGGGACCATAGTCAAGTGAAATGGATACAGTTGTTGTACAGTGCTACCAAACTAACTGTTCATTGGGAAACTTGCATATTATGTAAAATAGCCTGAGTGCTGGTAGAATGATCTGCTGCTAATTGCTCAAGAATTTGTTATTCAGTATCATTATCTCTCATTCCTCTCCAAATGTGATTATTGAATTTGAAGACCTGTTCTAATCTGATCATTCTAATCATCGATGCATATCCATTTCTTCTGTTTACATAAACAATTGTGTCAAAATTTGAATTTCTAGAAATTGATATTATTGGTTCTTATTGTCTGATGTGTTGAGAGTTCCTGACATTTGTAGGACTGGGATGGATGAAGGAATCGTGAGTGTATCATCAAATGTCTGTCTTGCTAGTTGTCGTCCTATCAGACTCGAATGGACGTTTGTTTCGCAGGAATATGTTCTGCGATGTAGTAATCTTATGATATCTGGCAGCAAGCTGTGGATGGTCCTTCGGAACGTTCGTAGCGAGCAGCTGAGAATACAAAGCCGGTATAATCAGCGAGTATGACGATGATATGCCTTCGGAGGGGCATGAAGATGCGTTGAGTTCATGAATGTTGAGCTCATTAAAGGTAGGAACACCAGAAGATTCGGCAAAATTCGTCGTAGAAATAGACCGACGTTAAATAAAGCAATTGAAAAATGAACAAGCAAGCAAACAAATTAGTATCATAACTTCTATTCACTTAAAAAATTACCTGGAGGTAGTTATTTTTTCTCAAAACAATTATATTGTATATTGTTATTCACTGAGTGTGAAATGGATTACGTCCATACGTTATAAGGGCCTCCAACTTGGTGGTCCCCCATGAGGGCACTATGGTACGTGAGATCCAACTTAACACATTTTGCATATAGCAGAAAATAAGAAAAAATATTTCTTTTATTTTTCAACATCCAACAGAATACTGGAGGAGACTGAAGAATAGTGTTTCTGATGTAGTTCTACTGACTTCAATCTTCACTAAAACCGTTCGAAAATAGTATACGAAAACACTTGGCAACGCTGTAATCTCTCATCTTCTGATTTCATTCTCTTCTCAAAGTGAACATACTATAGAAGAGTATACAATGTTTTAATGACACCAAGAAAAACAGAAAAATTACATCTTCAAAAAATACTTGTCATCTACATCAACCGCCAGAAATTTATCATGTTTTGAAGCATCTGTGAAGGTTTCATCAAAATACCAGTTGTCCCCATTTTCGCTACCTTCACCGACAATAGTTTCCATCAAGGTTTGTTCTATAATAATAGTTCAGTATTTTTCCGTATGATATAAAAGCATTTCGCTGAGGATGAATTTTAAAACTTGTTCAGATATCGATTCTTCAAACGATGCAGTTTTCGAAGAGATTCAACGTGGTAATCGAGGACACAGCAAGCTCCTTCAATCTCATATTGTGCTCATAGGCTCAAGTTCTTGCAAAACCCATTTCTTTCTGAAATAACAATTTTTCTCGCATTAAACATGATTCCGCTCCGGGAAATTCAGGGAGAAATTCACGGCATGCACTTATTTCTTTAAAAAATTCGTCTGGTGTGGATCGTAGCGTATAAAATTTAACGAGGTTTCTCAAATCGAGTTCTCGTCTTACGTTTGCAGGCTAGCTATGAAAGCATAATTCACTGCATGATATTACACAGGCCTCTGTAAATGGGACAGTTTCATTACCGCATTGCTATAGCTTTGATAACTAGGTTATTAAGTGCCAGATAGATATGTGGACCTTTCAACACGGAGCTTACAGCAAATGCGAATTCTGCGGGCTGATAAGACGGAATTCATTGCGGGCTTTTCAAATTAGCTTAATGAATTTGCAATGATGTCCCTCTTCGATTCTCTCATGTGGAATATTCCATTTCTCAGTTTGAAATAGAGACTGACCCAGATTCACTGTTAGCATGGGAATCTCATTATCGTTACGAGTTGAAACAGGGTAATATTCATACCTATAATAGATTCGATATGTTAGGTATTTGAAAATGTTCTGTTGGTGCAACACAGGTGATGATGCCAAATTGATACTGAAGACCACAATGAATGCAATGAATAGGTACCTAACACGCATGATTTTATTTCAATTTGTCTTTGATTTCTGAAATCCCAAAATGTTGTCGACATTATCACGTTTGAAGGTATTCCTCAATTCAAACCCGATTTGACCTTCTTCCAAATACTAGCACCAATAGACGAGATATGTGCTTGAAGTTGAAATATAGTGATAAAATGTTATGTTTGCATAGTTTTTCCTAGAAGATATTGCGTAATATTCGAATAAACGCTGCCAAAACAGCATTCAAACACAGCGTTATTGCCGCTTTTTTTGACGTCATATGTCCAATGATTTGGAATTTACTTGAGTTGTCAGTGTTACTATTTTGTGGAACTTCTGAGGAAATGTTATACTGTGTCATCCTAGGAATAGAACAGAACTTGTGTCAGCATATGTGATATTGAAAAGAAACTTGTATATGATAGCCGTTCTTGATTCAGGTATTCTTCAATAAAATGTATGTATAGCGAGTGCTATGTCATTATTATTTCAGCCTGCTCACATTGTGGAGAAATATTATAAATAACGCTTGGCAACGCTGTAATTCCTGGCACACTCGTGATCGGCGAGTTGCCAGTGTCACTATTTTGCGGAACTTCTGAGGAAATATTATTCTGTTTTATCCTATGAATAAAACAGAACTTCTGTCAGCATGTGTTATATTGAAATGAAGACTTCGTATTTGATAGCTGTTCTCGATTTAGTTATTCTTGAATAATATGTGTGCATACCGAGTGCAATGTCATTACTTCTTCGGCTTGCTTAAATTGCAAAGAAATATTATTAATAACGCTTGGCAACTCGGCGATAGTTCTAACAAGAACTATCGCCGATATTTTTTTTGAAAAAACTTCTTCGGAAAAAAATTAAAAAAACCCTACCACTTTTCTCGTCGTTCTGGACATTGTGGTATTGAGGTTATTTCAAGAAAATTGATAGTCAATACTATTTCTCACAACCCAAACATAAATTCAACCTCTTTTTTGATGTGATATTTCAGTGATAATTGGAAATACTATGATGATAACAATATTAGTATGACATATAAACGGAGGTAGATATAATTATAGCTGACAGTTCGAAGCAATTAGCGAACTAGCGGTAAAAGTTTGAACTGTGTGAAGTTACGATGCATACGTCCATCAGAGGCGCTAGAAGTACGTTTTGAATGTGAAAGTTTGTTGCTGAGCTTTCTAGGTGGTAATCTTTGTGTTCAGATCAAAATATTCTAGAAAAGGGCACATGCGTGTTCACTACTCTTTTGCAGAAATGAAACGTGAAATTTGGCAGGTCTTCATAATACCGGTTGAATTTTTGCTAGAGAAACAACAAAATGGCGGATCCAATATGGTGACGAGTTTTGTGGTTATAGCCCGATTCCACTAAAAATTGTTATGTGGGGTTTTTTGGGCTCGAAATCACGATTTTTTGGTCAAAATCCAGAATTTCAAATGGCAGCTTCAAGATGGCGACGATTTGTTATTATAGCCCGATTCCATACAAAATTGATGTGGGGTGGTTTTTGGTGTCGGACATCATGAAATTTTTTGGTCAAAATTCATAAATTCAAGATGGCGGCGCTAAGATGGTGACGTGTTTCATTATTATAGCCCGATTCCATTCAAAATTATTATGTGGGTTTTTTTGGTGTCGGGAATTATAAATTTTTGTCAGAATTCAATGAGATGAAGGATTTCATGAATGACTAAAAAGAATTGAATAAAAAACACGAATGCACTGGAAAATGAATACAAATGCACTGAAAAAGAAAAATGATTTCTTTAATTGTTTGTACTAGGTTATTCTGTGAGTACCAGATTCAAAAGCTTGCCGCGAATATAAAATAGGTTGGTGTTTTTGCGCGGCAAGATTTTGTATCTGGTACTCACAGAATAATCTAGGTCAAACAATAAAAGAAATATGTTTTTACTTTTTAGTGCATTTGTATAAAAGCTTGTCAAAAACAAAACTATTTTTTTTAATGTAAATCCATAAAGTTCAAAAGTTGCAGGTTTTAAATCTCTCTGAGTCTCCCTGATATTTCTATGTTATCTCATTCCATGAAGACACTTCTGGAAATACAAAAGTCCATTTATCTATTGAACAAAAGCACACAAGGATGTAGACAGTACTCATTTGGGTTCAAACTCGCCATTAATTCACCTGGCGTTATAATAACTAATTATTATAAAAAAATTCAACAAAAAATTTAAGAAATGTCAAAATGCGATGGCATGTTCGACCAAAAAAGTTACTGATGAATATATAACGTTTTTACCTGGCAAACATGGGTTGTACGTTTTAAACAGAACAGCTGTTCTTTAAGATTCAATTTAAGAAAGTTATGTGTGTCAAAAAAAGATTAACTTTTGTCATATGACATCTAACCAATACGAACAAATGAACCTCTCACGAAAAGAGCATACAGGTCAAACAAAAATTATTAATTTCTTGAAAAACATCAATGCTTATTCATTTTCCTGTTTATGTGTATACTTCAGAGAAACTTTTTCTGAATGGGAACAGTGGAGCTCAATAACCTCCATCATATCCATAAATACTATTTATCTGATGGCATGTCATAATGACAACGTTATGTTACTCAATTTTGATGACATAAGGAAGCTCATTATGGTACTTAGTCTCATAATGAATTCATTATGGTACTAAGTACCATAATGAAATTACGCTATTTCATATACACTCCGTGATTTTTTCGGCAAAAGGGAGTCCACGATATTTCGCGTCATTTCTTCCAAATCAGAAGGTAAACTACCAGTTTCAGAATCACTTTATTATTTAAATTATTATCAGTTCTACGGGACAATTGTGTTTGACAGCAGATAAATAAATATTGCCGCTCACTAACCTACTAATATTTGAAACTACACACATACTTACTCCTTTAAAAATAGTTGTCATTGTGACATGTCAAAATGCAGTTTTTAGTTTTCCGAAAATGTATTAATATAAATGCATCAGATAAAATTTTGTAAGTAATACGAATCATAAACAATCATTATGGCACACGTCGTGTTATCGGACTCGGCTACGCCTCGCCCAATAACATTCACGACTTGTACCATAATGATCGTCTTTATGATCCTTATTACATACATAACTATTATGTGCCAAATTTCGTTTTATTGTGGTCTCCATTTGTCTGTAAATTTTCATATATATATATATATATATATATATATATATATATATATATATATATATATATATATATATATATATATATATATATATATATATATATATATATATATATATTGTTATGATTGGGTAGAATATAATAATTTTTATTTATACTTATACTTGATAATTGCCCACATTACTCCGCTCCGCGTTGAAAGCTAATTGTTATTATATGTTATGGGTTGGTTTTTTGAGGTTCATTTCAATGAAATTTGTAAAATTATTTCTTCCACCCAATACCATAACAAATTTACTAAACATTTGTCAAATTTTCATTATTTTCACTCTTTCTATTTCCCTTTGAAATTATTCTTATGTACCATTGCCTTATTGATTTTCTAGAATTTCATATATTTCTTTTTTCTCCCTGCTTTTTGTTTCCATTCTCACCACGACTAAACTCAGTTGGAACGCCTATGCCTCAGGAGTCGGTACTGGCAACAGAGCCACTCTGCCTTTCTTGATGTCAATAGAACTATTTCAGTTTAGTGTTTATGGGTGAAGGATCAGCATATCATTGTGGAAAGTAAACCAGAGATTATCAAAAACAATTATTTCCTTTATTCAGGAAAACTTATATTGACCTGGCCTGCGATAGATAACTCAAACTATGAGCAATTGACAAATTTTCTCAGAAAATAATGAAATACAATGAAGTATATTATAAATATAACCTCACTTTTTCTTTTAAGTTGAAAAATTGTTTTACAGTTCAATACCAAAATTGAACAAAGTTCTTCAGATATAAAAAATTATTTTGCAAAGTGATTCAGTTTGTGATGTGCACTCAAAAAGTTTATACCTGGAGTTGGATTGTCGCTGATGTATTTCCTGGTGATTCTCTGTAATCCTGCTTCATCTACTCCTCTCAGGGACTCTCTATTGCAGTGGAACTTTCCAAAATCCTTAAAATCAGCTTGGATAAATTTTTATGTGGAAAACAAAAAGGTTTTCTTCTTTTATTCTTGATTATTTTTTTGTCGAAATTTTCCAGAGGTTAAATTGATTTGTTATTGTTATAAATCTTTCTTGTTATCAGTGAAAATCCGGAATTCCTTTTCTCTCAAATTTTCAACAACTTTTTTTTTAAACCTTTTTTCTCCTCTCGCTTTGTTTCTTCTTTCCCTGGATACGATTTCTGTTTTGTCATTCTATTTGAATGTTTGAAAATCGCGCACTTCCTTGTCGCACTTTCACTAATTTGGTGTTATTTGAGAAAACATATTTTACATTTCTTATAAACTAAATACAAGATTTTATCATAATTATCTTTGACGTTTCTGTGTTCTCACTTTTCCACAATTTCAAATCTTCCATCAACCCATCTCTGTTCCCTGATTGGCTATTTTCTTCAAGAAGTTTCTTGTTCTCCCATTGGCTATTTTAGTTAGATGCAATTTCATATACTGTATGTTCTAACATTATAGTTTTGTTGATCACATTTAATCCAGAATGATTTTGTAAAACAAGACTTTTTGTTGTATTTCAAACAATTATATGTTGGAATCATTTTTGAAAATTAAAGAAATTTACTGCATTATAGTATTTGCATATATTTACCTATCAATGTTATACAGAGGCTTCAGAGAGTAAAAAGAATCTAAAAAAATTCATTTTTTTTTTTTTTTTAAAAATTTTTTTAATTTTAAAATATATAATACTTCTTAACATAACAATATATATATATATATATATATATATATATATATATGAAAAGTATCAAATTATAGATAGCGACACCTATAATCTGTGTGGTGGTAGCTTAGACCTGTCATCGTGGAATTTTGAAGATACGAGATTTCGTACAACATCAATAGGTCACCGACAGATGCCAGCATAGACCAACCCACGATACCAATAGTCGTACTCCTAGTGCGTTTTTAGGAACGCAATATTCTCATATTCTCGTTATATATATATATATATATATTATATGTATATGTAATATAAAATCCTGAAGGTTTTAACTTTTGACTACCGTGTGCTAAAGATTTTTTTATGATAACTTTGGTATGATCCTAGATATTTTTGTGAAACATAGTATGCATCTTCAATGCATCAAAAGGCATTTTCTGCTGTACAAAATTTTTTTGGTGACGTTCGGGGGGATTTGCATGAATCATTTTGAAGAGAAAAGTGATATACCACTGCTTTTCCTTGAAGTAAATATTTTTGAAATCCCCATTGCTTTCTGAGCAAATGAAATTCATTCATTTGTATGAAATTGGGTATTATCAAGGATTAAAAGCGTATCTAGTAGGTTTTTACAGTTGTCTACCTAGTATAGCTGTCACGTATTGAAGTAATCAAAATTAACAATATTATTGAAAAAACATGGTCCATTTTACGAATTCTGAGTTTGCAGATATGCATCACATGTATGGGCTTGCTGGTGGTAACACACTGGAAGCCAGGCGGTTGTATGGAGACCGCTTTCCAAATAGAAATACTCCGGATACACGAATCTGTTCAAACATTCATAGACGTTTGTGCGAAAAGGGAAGTTTTGAACTGGACAATCATCTAAAAGAAGTACAACTTACTGTGAGAACACCATACATTGATTTAGCGGTTTCGAATTCAATTGAGGAAGATCCTGGATTAAGTACACGAAAAAATGGGAAAATTTGAAGATCACACATGTTCTTGTTTGGAAAATTCTCCATGAATTTTTGTTATATCCCTACCATATCCCTACCATATCAAATGGGTTCAGGCACCACTTTCTCGCGACTTTTGCCAATGGTTTCTTCAAAAAGTGTATGAAAATCCATTATTTGATACTGAAACTTTATTCACCGATGAAGCAAATTTTTTCCAGAAACGCCATCCAAAACTTTTCCCAATAATTTTTTTTGGGCTGAAGAATACCCACCTGCAATATTGGAATTCCGTCACCAGGAGCAGTTTTCCGTTAACGTGTGGGCTGGAATATGCGGTGATTATTTCAATGGGCCCTATTTTCTTCATGCGAGGTTGAATGGGCATAATTAACGGCGGTGTCTCGAAGAAGAATTGCTAGCTTTGATGAAATATGTTCCCATTTTAGTAAGAAATCGACTGTGGTTTATGAACGACAGGGCGCCAGCGCATTTCAGTGCTCTGGCGCGCGAATATTTAAATCAAAATTACAATAATCGCTGGATAGCTCGCGGAGACCCACAGACATGGCCACCTCTAGGTCCCCGTACCTCAATGGTCCTCCTCCGCCATTTTGGAGCCTCCATCTTGAATTTATAAATTTTGACAAAAAATTCATAATCTCCGACACCGAAAACCCCTACTTACCATTTTTGAATCGAATCGGACCATAATCACAAAACTCGTCGGCCATATTGAATTAATGAATTTTGACGAAAAATTCATAATTTCCGACACCGAAAACCCCCACATACCATTTTTGAATCGAATCGGACCATGATCACAAAACTTGTCCGCAATCTCGAATTTTTGAATTTTGACAAAAAATCATAATCTTCTCCAAAAACCCTCACATACCAATTTTGAATCGAATCGTACCATAATCACAAATCTCGTCCGCCATCTTAGAGCCACCGGTTTGTTTTTTTCCTCCAAGGGAATTTCATAGTGCATTGTCACCGGAATTATGAACACCTGCCAAATTTCAGCTCAATCGAATGTCGACAAGTATTCCAAAAATAGATTAAAAATTTTGAACCGGAAAAAATAACAGAATGACATACGAACGAAGCAAGGTAAATAAAAGCTTGTAAAATACAAATTATACGCAGACGAAGTCACCGGTACCACCTCTCTATTATATATATATATATATATATATATATATATATATATATATATATATATATATATATATATATATGCGTATACAGGGTGAGTCAGAATAAGACCGAAAAACTCCACCTACAGATTCCTCACCTCATTTTGAGGTGAAAAGTTGATATCAAGGAATATCCTAAAATGCATCCCCTCTGAGATACAGGGTGTCGAAAGTACGAAAAAAATAAAGATTTAATTTGTTTTCTCCAAAATTTCTGAAGGAAAACATTGGAAACTTGGTACACTAATCAAGGTTTATCAACGTGCTAATTTGAAGTTATAACTTTTTATTTTCGTAAACCAGTGGCGTAGTTACGATGGAATGTGGTCATATGTTCCTTCATATTTTCTTGGCACAAGTGAATGGACAAATGAGCGTTTGACATCAGTTCGGCTCATTGATACTTAACCTAGAAGTCATAAAAATTCCATGTGCCTAAAAGTGGAGGTTTCTGAGATAATTGAGAAAAACTGAAGATATGTCGTCAGTAGAGACATAATTTCCTATGTGCAATAATCGCATAATGCTCATTTCTTACAACATATCGGAATATGTGTCAACCTCCTGAACATTTTTTAATGCTGGGAGAATCGGAAACATAGTACGAGTGAGTCAGAATGATACCGATAACTCCACTCCACTCATCATATTATTTGTTCGAATCGATGTCGTGGATTCACTGATTTGTAACCATACTCCCTTGCATATGATTGTTTTGGCAGATCAGCTGACAAACAAACCCAACCACAAATTCATAATACTCCACTTAGATAAGAGTTAAGGTCTGAAATGATTTTCGCGAAAAACTTAAAATGAGTACTCTTAATTTGTTGAAGTTTATGTTGAAGACATTTCTGATTGAATTATCTAGGAAAATATTATCCAATGAACATGTTTTTGATGACGAAAAACAATAATTGTGTATTAATATCTACTTAAATGATTTCTTTCGATTCGTGATAACTAGTTGCAAAGTCGAGCCTTTTATTCCAATTTGTGGTAGGCTATTCAGTACACCACTGATCAACGCATAAAACATACACGAAATTGGGAACTAAAAAGAAGTAACCTGTTTTCATTGTTCTCGGTCGATACTTACATTAAACATAATTGAGAGTAACTCAAAACAGTTTGTATTATTGTCAAGTCATCTGTCATCATTTCAGTCAGTGAACATCGTTCCAAAATGGATTATTCATTTGAAGAATATACAGATATGCATTTCGTTTATGGTGAAACAGGGGGAAATGCCGTTGCTGAATTATATCAACATATATATCCAAACAGACATCATCCACATTTCACTACTTGAATAGCTGTGCATCGACGATTGGAGGAAACGGGGTCCTTCGAATTCAGTTAACACCATGGTGGTGCGAATAGAACAAGAAGAGATAATGTAACAAAATAACAAATTCTTGAACGATTACCAGCAGCTTCTTCTACCAGAACTCGGGCTGTTTCGGATAGGTTACAATTGTCACAATCAACAGTAAGTCGGGCAGCACGTGAACAAATATTGTATCCATTTTGCCTACAGAAGGTGATGGCCCTAGATGCTGGTGATTATGGCCCTCGTAGATTTTTTTGAGAAGGGTTTTTGAGGATGTATGAGAGAGCAAACGACTTTCCTAGATATGTTCTTTTCGCGGATGAGGCATGTTTCACAAGAGATGGATATTTCGATAGCAGGAACAGTCATTTATGGGATGAACAAAATCCGCATGGAATGTTTCGGAAAGGCTACCAACAAAGGTTTTCAGTGAATAGTTGGGTGGGAATTATCGAAAATCGTACCGTTGGACCATATCTTCTTCCTTCCCGTTTGAATGAGCAGAACGACCGAGTGTTTCTTGAACATGTTTTATCTGAGCTACTTGAAGACGTACCTCTATCGGTTCATCAAAGAATGAGGTATCAATATGACGGAGTAACGGCCCATTTCCAACGAATCGTTCGTCAATTTGTTTTGTGGGGATACCTTGAATCTCTAGTGTATGAAACACCTGTAGAATCTGTGGAAGATTCAACGGCAAGAATTTCAGCAGCATGTACGTTAATACAGGATACAGGAATATTCAAAAGCGTTCGTCAGAGATGCCAATTGTATATTGAATAAAATGATGGTCCATTTGAACATTTGCTTTGATGCCTTGTTTGTTTCTATGAAGTGTACCCACGAAACCGTTTCTATCATTTAAGTAGATATTAATACACAATAATAGTTTTTCTTCATCGAAAACATGTTGGATGGGAAAGATTTTTCTAGATAATTCAATCAGAATTGGCTTTGATAATGATACTTCAACATAAACTCCAACAAATTAAGAGTAGGTACTTATATTCAATTTTTGGCAAAAACTATTTCAGACCTTAACTCTAATCTAAGAGGAGTATTCTAATTGGAGGTTGGGTTTGTTTGTCAGTTGATCTGTCAAAACAATGAAATGCAAGAAAGTATGGTACATATCAGTGAATCCGCCACATCGATTCGATCGAATAATATGATGAATGAAAAAATGAAGTTATCGGTCTCATTCTGACTCACCCGTACTATGTTTCCGATTCTCCCAATGTCAAAAAATGTTCATGAGATTGACACATATTCCGATATGTTGTAAGAAATTATCATTATTGGATTATTGCACATAGGAAATTATACTACTATACTAAGGACATATCTTCAGTTTTTCTCAATTATCCCAGAAACCTCCACTTTAAGATACATGGAATGTCATGACTTTTAGGTTGAGTATCGATGAGCCGAACTGATGTCAAACGCCCATTTGTCCATTCACTTGTCCCAAGAAAATATGAACACATACCATCGTAACTACGCCACTGGTTTACGAAAATAAAAAATTATAACCTCAAATTAGCACGCTGACAAACCTTGATTAGTGTACCAAGTTTCAATTTTTTTCCTTCAGGAATTTTGGAGAAAACAAATTCAATCTTAATTTTTCTCGTACTTTCGACACCCTGTATCTCAGAGGGGATGCATTTTAGAAAATACTTTGATAGCAACTTTTCACCTCGAAATGAGGTGGGGAATCTGTAGTCGGAGTTTGTCGGTCTCATTCTGACTCACCCTGTATACGCATAAATATATATATATATATATAAACATATATATATATATATATATATATATAAACATATATATATATATATATATATATATATATATATATATATATATATATATAATTAGGGTGTGCCAAAAAGACGTTTTTTTTTTTGCTCTCAGTCCAAAATATCTTAGAAGTTCAAAAAGCTCCTGTTGGGCTCAAAATTCAATTCTAAGAGGGTCCTCCCTCGATCTTAAAGTTTTCCGTTTGAATAACATAGGAAACATGTTTTTTTTATTAGTTTTTGTCCTGCAAACTGTGATGAAATTATTAAAAAAAACGAATGAATGGACCTTGTTTATTAAAATTTTGTACAAAATTCTATTGAGTCAATTTCTATGTTCAATATTTGATTTGTTATATAGTTTAAAATTAAAATTTCGGTTTTTTTTTTTAGCAAAAGAAAAGTTCCTGGCAATTTTTCATATCATCAATAACAACAAAGTTAAGGCTCATGTATTTTAAAATTTTTTAAAATTTTTTTGCTTTTACGAACTGAAATATCGATAATTCAAAATTTGGTGAAAATTTTAACACATCAAACTTTGCAAAAAATTAGGTGGTAAGATATTTCGTAGTATCAAACCTAAAATTTTACAGACTGAGTCAGTCATATTCTTATGATTTTTCAACTATTTTATAAAATATATTGATAAAGGATATAAAATATCATTAAGATATAAAGGAATAAATTCACAATATAATTGCAGTTTTTTTTTAGTTCAATATTTTTTTAATATTAGCTTAAAATGTGAAAAATTTTATATTTTCATTTCCCAATTGATATTTTATTCACTATTTTGAAATTGATTTGTTCTGTTAAATTTTTTATAAAATTAAGCTTATTGACTTTGAAGATTTGAATTTAATTTTTTGAGAACCCTTTAAAGCGCCCTCTGTACATTTATCGATTTTCGCGCCATTGATCACTTACCGCTTGATTGTTCAATTATAGATCCTATTGTCTTTGATTTAACTGGTTCGGTTTTTAGGTTTGGGTTTTTCAGCTGTTTTGCAACAACAGCAACGGTATTTTTTTTGATAGAAAAAAAATGTTTAAAAACCAAGGAACATAAAATTTGTTTTTTTCAAAAATTTAAATAGTTCAAAAATTACCGAAGGCGATGTTTTTTTTTTTTTTATATACGTCGAACAAAAGTTGGAATTCGCGGGGTTCCAAATTCTTTTCTTTTTGAAGTTGTTAAAGTATGGCATACATTTTGCCCCCTGTAAACAATTCACATCCCATTGTGAGAATCGGTTTAAGACTGGCAAAAAAACCAAGTTTCAAAGCTAAAAAAATCCCTGCAAAAAAAATTAGTTGAGAAGAATTTCAGTGATTCTCTCGATTGCTTATTTGATATTGCTCCGCAAAAGCCAAAACAAGTTCTCCCAAAAAAAAAAAGTTTAAGTGATAGCGAGGAATCCGTAAAGGAGTCGGTTGTTAACAATTTCAAGAAATGTTCAAGATCAAAATCATCATCTGTTGACCTGGAAAATTACTTGAACATTGTTCGGTAGAAGTTCGAATCAAATTCAGACGCCATTGAAGCTGATATGCAGGTATTTAGATTTTTTTTCATCCTTCTATTTTTTTTTTAATGTTTTCTTCTCATGAAATTTTATACACTTTTTTTTGTATTAAATTTAATAATAAACAAGGTCCATTCATTCGTTTACCATTTTTTTTTTTAATTATCGATATTTCAGTTCGTAAAAGAAAAATTTGAAAAATAAATAAACATATGTAACTTCGTTGTTATTGATGATTGAAAAATTATGGAACTTTTTTTTTTTGCTAAAATGAAAAAAACCGGAAATTTAAATTTTAAAGCTATATAAAAATCAAAATTGAACATGAAATTGACTAAAGGAATTTTTGTACCAAATTTAATAATAAACAAGGTCCATTCATTTTTTTTTTTTAATAATTTCATCAAGTTTGCAGGACAAAAATAATAAAAATCATGTTTCATGTTATTTAAACGGAAAAACTTTAAGTTCGATGGAGGACCTCTTAGAATTGAATTTTGAGCTCCCTTTCAACAGAACTTTGTTGGGCTCTTCTAAGATATTTTTGACGAGAGCCAAAAAAAATAAAAATATATATATAATATATATATATATATATATATATATATATATATATATATATATATAGGCACAGGCATCAGCTGGAAGGAACAACACAAAGAAAAACAGGGCGGAATACAAATTTCACGCTGATGAAGTCGCGGGTACCAGCTGGTTGACGAATAGAATAGTCAATAAATAGTTTCAGTAGTCCACAATGAAGGAATGTACATCATAAATATTAATAAAAAATTGATTTTCAGTCATAGTTTTTTACATTTAGAGACGTTTTCAGTTTTCTACAAAATGGAATTTCTGAAATAGAAGTTGCTTAAGTTTTCCGTCCTTGATGTTTCTATGTCAGTTTTAATTTGATTAGTGTAAACGTTAATTTCTGTTCAATATTCTGATTTTTGCATTCGTTCAGGAATATAGCATCTTGAACTCAATGGAGGTGTTAATTTGTTGAATTCATTGATTTGATAGGCACATCTGTAAAACAATATTTATAATTTGTAGTAATTTATTTTCACCTTCGACTCGTTATACGGTTTGGTGGTTATCGTTTCAATGTTTCTCAATTATCTTCAAGTTCTGTACAATTGTATACCCGCGTCGTAGTTAAAATTCATACAAAAGTAAATAACATTCAGTGCCTTTTTTTTTGAATAAGTGTCCTGCCCCAAAATCTGAATATTTTATTCCCAGCATAGTCAGACAATGGAAATACTATTTGGATAATTCAACAAGCGATTTTCCAACCTGCAAATGGACGAGTAAAATCTGTCAATATTTTCGCCACATTATGCATTCTGATTGGAGTTTTGTTCGAATTCACCGGCTATAATGGCACGAACAGCTAGTTTTCGTCTGGATATATTTATATCCCACGTTCCATCGAATCCAGAGTGAGCCATTGCCCAAAGGGCCATTAGCATGTCAATGAAGAATATAATCGATAGTCTACTGATTCCAATTTATTCTGGAGTGGTGACCATTTTTATCCGATGCCTAATTTATTGTGCCTGGATCGGATACCTTGGCCATATATTTCTCTTTCACAATTGCCTTTCAGGATAACTTGATTCAATTGAGACTCTATTCTTTAATTTATCGTTCGACAGAAACACTCTCATGATTTACGTTTTATTTCACGGTGATGATTGTGATTTCTGCTATCTTTTATACGATATGGCGATTGGTGGTGGTGGTGAAAGAAGTTCCGCTTTCGGCTTCATTACAAGATATTTGATTAAACTCTGAAGTATATATTAACTTATCTGTATTTATACAGTGCGGCTTTAATAGTTCTCCTCCTGTTAACCCTGTAAACGGTTCGACGTAGAACAATGAAAAAAAGGTATTGTATGATATTACCAATTCTACTTTTGAAATGAAAGACATTATAATTGCCCGATAACTGGCGGGACATAAACTTCAAATTTGAAATAGCATGGGTGGTCATGTACATCGTTGAAAAGATAGTTAAATTGTCTTTCCGACCATCCATTTCCTCGATTTGTTTTTCATAATGTGCATTTGAAATGTCAAAGCAAAGTGCGGCGGCTTTTTATTGTCCCCTCCACGGTTGACTTTGACGTAAAATAATGAAAAGAAAAACGTATAGATGGCGCCCTCCGCCATCAACTTGAAAATTTCAAATAGCATGGGGGTGTGTGGCCATCGTTGAAAAAGAAATTTGATTTCCTTTCCAACAATCTTTTTTTATTTCGTTCCAACTTTTTTTACAATAAGCCTTTGAAATGTCAAGTGTAACAAAAAAATATTATGTAGGATTTTTATTTATTGAGAATGAGAAGCAAAACTGTTGTGAATCTGGGTCATCTTCTGTGAGTTGGTGTAACATTACCAACTTGTTTGGATGGAATTTGTGTTTCTTCAAATATTTCTTGACTGTCGATGTTGATAAGTCAATCGTATTTGCTACAAGTGAGGAACTATGTTGAGGATCAACCACCATTTTGGCAATTACCGAAGCTTGCTCCTCGAAATTGATTTTGGGCCAGCTCGGTTATTGGATGATCAGGAATGTTTCATTAAATATTCTCTCTGCTGCATGGTAGTCCCACGGACTCACCAAAAATGTAGAATGCTTCGGTTTTCCCTCCGATAGGACGTACACGAGCCATGATAATGATTCAAATTCAAAATAATACTGGTAGAAGTAAAATGAAACTCTTCTTTAAATACAAATGCGATAATACAAAGAGCAGGTTAGTAATGATATAATCATTGTTGCATTAAAAATTCCTAAACATCGACAAAATAATCCAATTTCATAATGGGCATTTCCAGGTTACTGTTTGACTATCAGTTTACTAAATCCGTTAAATGATACTCTCTATAATTATGGTCATTCAAAATAGATGAGTTTGGTATTATTTGGGCATAATCTCTTGGAAAGGCTATAAAGGTATCAATAGAAAAACACTTGTCGTGGTTTTGTAAACCCAGTTTAGTGAAAACCATTTAGTGAATTTAGTGTCTTATGTTTACTTCAATATGGATTTTCCACAACTATCGGCCGCATCAATTAAAAAAATTGGACTACTGTATGGATTCAAAATTTCTACCTAATTAAGCTTCAAAACAAATTCGAAATAAAAAATCTTTTGAGTAATGAATCTTCCTGTATTGACCGTATTCAGTGTTGCTCATCGCAGTGATTTCGTGGAACAACCATGGTTGAAACTATAATTGAATTACCTTTTCACGGTTGCACTCGACCTCATGCCTTTCGAAATTTTCAAGTTGTTATGCTTCCAGCGCCCTCTGTCGAGTAATTGTAATGTTTCTCTTCTCAAAATAAGGATTGTAATACCATTCAAAATATTTGTTGTCCCATTGTTTCATATGAAACAGTTCAGAAGTTATCGAGATAAGGGTACCATTCAGATCCGACTCATGTTTGACATTACAAATGCACTTGTGTAAAACAAATCAACGAAATGATAAAAACAATAGGATGCTGGAAAGAGAATTGAACATATTTTCAACGATGTTCCACATGACCCCTCATGCTATTTAAAATTTTGAAGTTGATGTGCCCCGCGTCATCTATCGGGCAATCACAATGTCTTTTGTTCAGAAAGTAGTATGGGAGATATCATAGAATACTTTTTTCAATGTTCTACGTCGAACCGTTCAAAAGTTAACAGGAGGAGGGGACTATAAAAAGCCGCACTGTATAATTAAATGTCCTGACTAAGATGCCAAAAACCTGGTGTATTCACTGATTCGATTTTGTTTAGAATTTTGGGGGACAACAAATAAAAAAACGTTACATTCTGCTTAGAACTTCATTAGTAGATGGCGGGGTTTAAAGGAATGTTTGTTGTTTGTGTCACGCAAAATTTCAAACTCAAACCTATGAAATTATTTTTTTTCTGTCAACTTTACTTCATGAAAAAATTTGTGAATTGATCGTTTACAAAGATTATAGTTCTACGAACAAGATACCGCTCAGAACTCAGAACAGTTGGTGCGAAAATGAGATGAAACCTCGAAACTTACTACAATGTTTACATCTGTCTGTCAAAAAATAAGATTTTTTTTTGAGGGGCTACCTGGCGATTTTTTTCAAAGTGATTTCTACTCAAATGGCCTTTTTTCGGATCATGGAAACTTCGACGAAGGAATAAGAATGAGAAAAGGTAGGAGAGTGGACGATGTCTCTAGATGATGAATTAACATGAAAATTGAGGGATTGGAAAATGTCCATTGAATTGTTCCATTAAACTTTCCGATACAAACTATTACTAAGCCATTCACTGCCCATCTCCGGACTATTACCTCTCTAACAACCTTCTGACATGAACAAAATCAGAGAGTTCATTGTAGATATCATAAAATCTGTTGATGAAGTTGAAAATCGATGAATCCGGTGCGACAGTCTAGGCTGCTTCAAGCTGTCTTAGAATGACTTCGCCGGAAGAGGTGAGTACTACTAACAAAGATGAGGGAAAAAAATAATGTAAATGTTTTCTTTATTTCAGTAACACCCCGCATGAGATAATCGGAGAAGGAGGGCGATCTAAACCAAGCGTTATTCCGAAGAACAAGGCCCTCCAAGATCGATAAGGCTAATGCATGATTAGGATGATTATCACTTTCTAATAAACACATGAATTTCAAAAGTAAGCGTGGACTTTTCATTCTATGAAGATATATTGATTTTGGCTGTGAATTCGAAGCGTCCCATAGCTCTTTGGAAGAAAATATCCACTATATCTGTAATTTTCCAATACTTTTAGTCAGAAGACTGTCATCTCATGGAAAAATTTTATACAAAATATATATAATATAAAAATAAATATAAAAAATAATACAATTATTTGACTTGCTAGTTCCTAGATACATTACAATCACAAGTTGAAAAAAAATTATTCCAATGGGCAAAGGTTCAGGAGATTCAAATTAATATATACATTTTACTAGTATGGAATATAGATTTTAGCTTAGAAAGTTAGGGGACTGCGGAACTTTTACTGTACATTAGTGATGATGTAAGGAACAACTTTGAAAAGTTACCAACCATAAAGTTTTGCCTAATTAATTATTTAACAAATAAGTTCAAATTACATTGTATATTGTTTTAAAAAAAATTAATAAATAATGGTGCCACTTGCAAAATGGAAAATTGAATGGAAAAGGTACATAATTTTTTTCAAAATAAAATTTGTAAGCTGCAGTTTTTTTTGCTAACGTGTGAAAAATGTGAGGCGGCGACTCTGAAGTCAGCGTGGAGGAGCACGTGCCACGAGCGAAAATGGTCTCAAAATGGCAGCTGTTGAAAACTTCGCAATATTTCATTTCCATACCCAATATCGGCAAACTATAAGTCGTTTGATAGAGCTTCACTATCTCACAAATTTTACCGATTTTTTTTCTCTTAGATGTACATAAATAACAAAATAGGTAGCTGTAAATTATCATTCATGAAATCTACCTTTCGACTGGCCACGCCATCGTTTTTTCAATGTCATTTTTGGTTCAGCGACCTCAAAACCTAAGCATCAATTTGGCTGAACTTTCAAAAAAATTGTTTTTCATTTTTTAAACAATTAATAAACAAGCATGGCACGAATAAGTTTATAATTTTTTTTCGCAAGCAATTTCTAAGTAATATCAGACGGTTTTGGGAATTTCCATGGAGTCCCAGGTTTAAAATAATGCATGATTTTAAGCTTTTTTTACTCCGCTATATGAAGGTAATTTGATTTCCCGCGATAAGATAGTCGTGTTTTTCTGCCAAAATAGTGTACACCTCTTAATTTGTCAAAAGCTGAGGGTTCTTTCACTCAGAAAGGATTTGAACCAATTAAGCTTCGTCCTCAAGCTGTAGAGATGAAATTTACGAAAGTCAAAAGCTTTAGATATGTCGCAAACACTTCCTTCAGACTAGAATATAGATTTGTCAAAAGCGAAAGAGATTGCATTCCCTTACTTTTATTTTTAAAGCACAATTAAGTAATTGTATGTAATGTACGCATTTCCCTAAAATCATTATCCGCCCCATCAAGATTTTATCACAGCAAAAGGACAAAATCATAAGTACCAACTCGGTGGAGCTGTATCAATAGAAAATTAACCATACAAAATAAATTGGTAGATTCATAATTAGAATTATCTCGGAAACCTCACTTCTATATAACACTCAGGGTTATTATATTATTTTATATATATATATATATATATATATACTGACAATATATGATAACCCTGATAACACTGACGCCTAAGTACATGGAATAGTTTGTTCTAAAATATGTTACATCGATCGATTAACCTCAAAATATTTCACAACGAATTGACCAAAACCTAAAGGCGACAAAGCACAATCCAGAACGGATCAGGAGCACAAATCACAAAAACACCCTGTGTGGTATGAAATTCAGTTTACTGAATTATGAAAGAAACGACATCGGCGCCATCTGAAATCCTAGATAACTCCCTTTATCAAGTGGGCTGTTGTCCCCAGTTTGTCCCAATTTTTTACAGGTATAAGTGAATACACCATGTTTTAAGACATCTTAGTCCTGACTAACTGCACGACCAACGCCCAGACCAAACCGCTGGACCCAAGAGCGGAAATTTTTGACAGGTATTCCTATTGTCGTGAATTGGGGTTTGTTCACGACTAACTAGGTAGATTCTAACCCTTTAATGATTGAAACACTTTGTTAAAAATATAGAAAAATATTTTTAAAAAAACTACAAAAAATTAAATGAATTGCACATGAAAATAAACAATGAACCTTCTGGGACCTGTTATGAATTTCAAATGTATGAGCAGATATTTTTACTTACAGAAAATATGTCGACTAAAACCAAAACCATAATCTTCAAATGGATAATAGGGCTTCCCTTTCTTCAACTCTCTAACTGGCCCCATTACCCTTTTGGGCGGCAGAAGCCCCAAAGTCGACTCCCCGATCAAACCATCAGTCGTCACTTTTTAAAACCTCTTGTTTTTTTTTGTCACTAATTCGTGTTTTGGAGAATAACAACATTGTCACCCACTTGAAAATAATGCTCATTGTTTCACTCTACGGGCTTTCGTTACATTTTTGACATATGATGACATAGATAAGCAGTATTATACTCCAAAGGGGTGAAAAGAGGGTCGAGTACCGTTAGTTCGAAGTTAGAGTCATGGAAATGTATTTGGGCTTTCTTCTCTATTGAAGAAAAAAGTATTTCAGTGTCTTCGAAAATTCAACCCCTGAAGGATTGTGATGGGGTGAAAGTTGTGTATGGGCTTCCGTTAGTTTGTAAATTATGGTCATAAAATTGGTATTTGAGGTGTTTGTTACAAATAAAAATACGTGGTTTGGTGTTTTCAGAAATTCAACCCCCAATGGGAGTGAAATTGGAGGTTTGAATTTCAATGAGGTTTTTCCGTAAGTATTCAAGTAGGGTCATGAAAATTGGTGTTTGCTCTCTGTTAGGAATGAATGAATCGTATCCAACGTTTTTGAAATTCCGCCCCAAAGGGGTGAAAAGAGTTACGAATTTGTATTAGTCATCACAATGTCAAATCAATTATGCCACCCGAACGAGCTAACAGCATAACGGAAAATGGGATAACGAGATAATGGGTTAACGCGTTTAAAGGAATAACGGAAAACAGGGATAGGAACGGGATAACGGGAAGCAAGCAAAGCTAGAGTCATAGCTAGATGGAACAACACAAAGAAAACATGGGGAAAATCCCATTCTACGTGGATGAAGTTAGTTTGTATTTCCAAAAATGCCCGAATAACAATTTATTACTGTATCGCAATTAAATTAAAGTAATCAATAATTCATTAGCTCAACAACAGATATCACAAATATAACCAGATGGCTAACAATTAACAAATAAAATAGAAAAAAAACCCCTAAAAAGGGTTTAACTTTGTGCATGGGTATGTTATTCTATGAGCCTCATCTAAAAAATAATCAATATGTTTATCACAAGTTGAAATAAGATAGAACTGGTATTGCATATTTATAAAATCAGTTATGTACAGATTGTATAAAATATTTGGTTGAAGTATTGACAATAGAAGATTATTAAAATAAAGCGACTTAATATAATTAGTTATGAACAGTAGGTGCAAATATTTAATGGAATATATATTGACAATAAAAGATTAGTGACTATGGGGGTTCAAATAGAGTATGTTTTATATGAATACACTTGTTACAGGTGAGTATACAGGTGGTGCCCATTGACAGATTAGCTCTGTTTATGGACAACTCATGATGATGATGAAATAAGTATATGGTACCTTTGTTGATGTTGAATATTATATACAGTAGTTCACTTTATTTGTATTTCTTTATTTATTTATATTTCTCTTTGAGAGGCTTTGGAGATTTGTTGGGGTTAGGTCCTAAAAGCCATTGTTTTAGTTTCGTTTTATATAGGAAACAACTATTCAAATTTTTTTATCTCATTTGGTAAATTTTTTTTTAAATTATTGGACTCAAGTATAGAGGAATCTTTGGTTTTTGTAGTTCCAACGTTAGGTATTCTGGTTGTTTTATTTTTAGTCAGTGCTGATGATCTATTTGGGGGTTTTATTTGTGTTGGTGATGGT